>VDFB02084700.1:0-67412 GCA_007258455.2 Sequoia sempervirens
ACCCTAGGATCCCCTACCCTTTATCTCTCTCCCACTCCCCCCTCTCTCAAGTATCTCCCTCCTACCAAGGATTAAATTTGATGGTTGACTTTGCCTATCAACAAATTTTTTAATGACAGTTATCTATTCAAGGGTGCCCTTAAAACATTATGATATACCTTAGTGTATGTAAAATTATATATAAATCAAACATATATATCATTATAATTCTATATAAATTTTGACAGTCTATCCAAAATATCTCCTTTTATCTAATACAATCTTCTTAAAATTTTGATTGTATTCTACGGAAAAAATATCTAAATACAGTCATATGGCCATCAAATTTAAACCCCACCACCTACCCCCACTCCCTCCATATCTTTCTCTCAAGTCATCATTTAAAACAAATATAATTAATATTTATATTAATATTAAAAATTAATTTTTAAAAGAAGGTGTTTGACTGAACATCTTTAGAATGTTTGGTCGAACCCAATTTAAATCATTTTTTTTATTCTATGTTGAATGGGTTTGGTCGAACCCCTATTCGACCGAACATTATTTTTTTGTTCGACCGAACCCACATTTTTTCACCCTCACCCCCTGAGGCACCAAAATTGCTGAGGATTTTGGAATTCGAAGCTCTATTTGAGAATGAAAATGGAGGAGATCTCAGAAACCCAACTAGTATCAGGTTCCCCTCAAAACGAGCTATCCAATGAATATAATTTTAATATGTTTTGATTATATTATCTATCTATTTTTTAAGTTTTATTAAATATAGGTTTTTCACTGAAAACAAAACTCTTTGTTCTGCACAAGTGGAAAAATAGAATATTAATAAAAAAAAAATAAAAAAATGAGTGCATCATATATTGGAGTCCCTGATCCAACAAAAAAAAAAAAATTCGATACATATAGTAAAAGTTATGCATTATACAATGTTATGTAATTGTAATTGATTTGACTTTGAAACTTTATTAAAGAAAAAATATTCAATAAAAACTATCTAACCAAGTGGAAGCACTAGATATCAGAGTTAAAAATCTAAATTTGAAAGAATTGAATTTTATCTTTCAAGGAAAAAATTTATGCTATACTGGGCACTTTTTTAAAAATGTTGTTTTTGAAAAACCAATTTTCGTGGGAGATGGAAAAAGAAGTAATCTGATTCCAAAAAATGAAAAAAATTTTTAGAATCTATAGACAAAATGTGACAAGACTCTAGTTTGCATCATCTTCAAATTCCTCATGGTTTAATCGCTATAGGTGCCCAAATGTGAAGATTTAGTTTTAAAAAAAAAATCAATGTCCAGTTTGGCCAAAAATTGTAAACCACTATTGTGGGATCACCTGGTATTAAATGGTTATGAACGAAATCCTGATAACTTGTCTTCAATACATAATGTGTTTTTGAATAGTAAGCTAAAGGAAAGGAATGAATTGGACTACTTGGTAGTGGTTAAATGTTGAGTTGAACTCACCTTGTGTTGGTACTAAGTTATTTCATTTGTGTTGTGAAAATTAACTTAGACATATATGCCAATGTATAGGATTCTAAATCAGTCAATTATGATCTACTTATTCCTAACTAGGAACCTCTCTTCCAATTATAGTGCCAAGCATGGGTCAAGGAGCATTACTATTATGATTGAGATTGAGAAGTGTCTAGGGACAATACTATGCTCAAGATGGATAGTAGTCAAGGACCAGTACTATTATGCTTGAGATTGATAGGTGTCTAGGGGTAGTACTATGTTTGAGATAGAAAATTGTCAAGGAGCAATACTATTATGCTTGAGATTGATAGGTGTCTAGGGGAAATGCTATGCTCAAGATGGACAGTAGTCAAGGAGTATTACTATGCTTGAGATTGACAAGTGTCTAGGGGCAGTACTATGCTCGAGATGGATAGTAGTCAAGGAGCAATATTGTTATGCTTGAGATTGACAAGTATCTAGGAGCAATACTATTATGCTTGAGATGGATAGTATTCAAGGAGCATTCTATGCCACTGATGGATAACCTTAGTTGCTTAGTCATCTGATGAAATACAAGGAAGAGAATTTCTAAGGAAGAATAGGTAGGTAACAGTTTGACCAACCTCATAATATAGCTTTGGTATATCTTGATGTGGATATGGTATACTTGACCCTATTGAGTTAAGGGTGGACTTCAGTGTAGTATGGGATGCATCAAATTCTCTTCCTAGTTGTTTGATGGTGCAAAGGATCGGATGTAATGTCCCTTCCTTGGGCAGCTCAGACTATAACAGAGGTTGGCCTACTATTAGGGTCCCCATGGGTTAATAGAAAGGTTAGGGGACCCAACCGAGGGCCGGGGAGTTTAGCTAGGAGCCTTATAAGTCCTTCAGTTTGGAGTTCAGTTGGCGAATCAAGGGATAAAGTGAAAAATTAAAGTTTACCTTATGGGAATAGTAATTGAAAATCATAAGATGAATAGTGAAAAGTGCCACCATCCTAGTAACTTAAGTTGTTTCTAAAAGATGGCCATTTATTTTGATGAGGGAAGACCCTTGAGGAGGATATTTTATTGCTTTTTATTAAAAAAAAAATCATGGAGGTTATAAAGCAAAGTGTTGGGCTCTTTTTTGAGCATTCTATTCTCATTTTGACAAAAACAAATTACAGGTTTGAGCTCTGGAAGAGGGTTTCAACAACATACAAGTATTTTGAGGACAAAATCCCTTGGAGGATAGTGAATTGAATGAAAACCTAGTTCACAAAACAGGAAAATCCACCTATGGTTTGCATTTGCACTTCATTGGCCTAATTTGGCAAGACTAAAGAGCTGGAAAAGTAGGTATTTACAGGTTTATCAACTGCTAGGGTTTTGTAACAACTTAGAAATGATTTGTATGACAGATTTTGAAATTTGGTATTGATATCTTGAGGAGATATTGCAGATTCCACCTATAGGGTTTCATGGCAACATTATGGCATTGATTTTATGGTGAAATATTGATGGATTACATGCTGAAATAATTTTAATGTTGTCGGTTCATGTTTAATTCCACCATTTTTGGCGATTTGGGTATATATCTTCGTGGGTGTTGAATATTATGTTTGGCACATCATTTTGAGGCATTGTGGAATACATATCAAATGTGGGTTTTGCATATTAAGGGAAGATCATGGCTTGTTGAGGCTTGCTGAAACCATAAGTGCACTCCCAAAGGCTATTACAACCTTCTAGGGTTGGTGTACTACCCTTGAGGGAGGTTCGTGGGATTGTTTGGAACTAATTCAATTTGTATGTACTTCACATCATCATTCTATATCAAACATCAGTCCTGTAGCAGCCACTTTTGTATTCCATTTTAGGTATCTTTCATCGTCATATCGACAATATCTTGTATACTTCATGAAGGACTGATCACATGTATGTAATACATTTTTATTTGATCAACTGGAGATATATTTTATTGATTGTAATAGACTTGATTAACCTATATTAGACCTGTTATATGATCAATAAAGACACATTTACAAGTGGGTTCCTTGATATATGATTATGCAAGATTTCATTTATCTGTCATTTCTATGCTATTGTCTATGTTTTCGCATTGAAACATCTTTCAAACCAGCATTAGAACACTTAGAAATTTATATCAAACTTCAGGAACTTAGATACTTTTCATGCCAAGTGTTTGATGAAATGTCAATCCATTCAAACTGAGTTTTTGGGACAAAATAAGACATGGATCTTTCAGTGGTATCAAAGCCATATTCCTGTTAGCATGTTGGGTGATGATTGCATTCAATTGGTGTAAAATAAGTTGTGCACCAATTAGTTTGGATTTGGTATTCAGTTGGGACAACGAAAAAGGTCATCATGGTAAAGTTGTTTAGCAATAAACATACATGGAAAGAAATTAAGAAAATGCAATACAAGACCATACAAAAATTGCAGCGTTTAGATGATTCACTTGAATCAAGGTTGGGACTTTTTAAAGGATCATCCTCACTTTCTACTAGAAAAATCCCAACACCACAAGACAAAGAAGCAGTGGTGCTTAGCATATTTGAGGAGTATAACATTCTTCCTCAATGTGTTAAGGAGAATTTTCCTTTCAAGGACTACATGGATATGCACCCAAATCTTTTCCACAAGACTGAGCATGCAAGGAAGGAATATCACACTATAGCTTATGAATTGTTTAGAGAATCTTCACATATATGGTTGATACAACTCTTCATGAGAATGATTGGGTGTCTTCAAGTTCCAATGAGGTATATGCAAAAATTTATATGATGAATTTGATAGACATGCTGATTTGAATCAAGAAGGAATTAGGTCAACCTTGGGTGATGATTTTTTTACATCATCCTTGCAAGAGGTTTCACAAGAGGCTCCTACATTAGAGGCTAGCATAGTTCATTTCAGTGCTTTGGATAGCAAGGGTATGGACCCTTTGGATGATCATAAAGCATCTTCTAGTGTAATAGTTGATTCCAATAATGTCACATCACCTACACATGAAGAAAAATTAAAAGATAGCAAAGAAATCATTGGGAAAGGAAAGCTAAAAGTGTAAGAACAAGGAAAGAAAGAGGAATTACTTGCTTGTGATCTACAACCTACTAGTGATCATGTTCAATGTAAAACTCAATCATTATGTGGGAATCCTAAAGAAGTTAAAACTTTGGATCATGAGGAGTCACCTATTGCACCATTGAGTCTTCATTGTGATTACAAAGTGGGAGAGATTACAGTCATGGAATAGCCCATTAGAGATGTTGTAAACATGATACCTAGGTGTGACACCTATTCTGACTTTTGCAACTACAGTTATAATCATGAGGTAGCATCCATTTGACATGAAGGTAATAATGTTTTTTAGTCTTCTTATGTTGGTACTCAAGTTGAGAATATTACACATGAGATATATGTTGTGGATTCAAGCCACAAAGGTCCTAATTTTGTTCACCATGTTGTGGAAGATGTTAAAAGGACACAATGGTTGTGTGATGGGTGGTCTATAAGAGCTAACAAGGACAAGATGCTTGTTGCCCAAGCAAGACAACACTTACAAATGGTTAAGGAAAATTGCAATCTAATAGATAATGAAAAAAGACAAAGAGAATCACACATTATATCCTTATTACTTTCAAAATAAGAATGTGTGGATGTGGAGTATACAAGGGAAGAGCTTCTTGAGGTAAACCCACAAGAAGAGCATGTGGATTTGTGTGAAGAAGGAAGGAGGAATGAGTTAAGAAATCTGGCTTGGCCCAGTTTGCATCATGAAGTTTATAACCTTCCTCCTTTGGAGAGCCCCTTGAAGGCTCAAAAAAAAGATGACATGGGTTACACACTTGATGGATCAGCCACAAGTGTTATATCCATTCGTGTGGAATGGAACATTATTGGTTTCATTATGGTTAGTCATGCATCATCTCCAATGGAAGGACAATTGCTAAGATCATATGAAGCATTTTGTTTTAAAGAGCTAATTAGGGAGACTAGGAGGTTTCTTATTAAGAGGATCTTACAATTTGATAATGTTTGGTTTGTCTTGCATACTATACCTTGGAGTTTGCTAGTAAAGGGAAACATACCAGTTATGGAGGTGATGGGATGGATTAGAAAATGGGACAACAATATTTTGACATCACATGAGCATGAATAAAAAATAGATGGTTGTGAAAAGAAATGTAGCATGATAGACATTCATCAAAAGATAGATAAGCATGAGGTGATGGTGAGAACTTCTACTTTGCAACAATTTGAATTTATAACAGCAGTGGAAATAGAACATGAATCAAATTTTACATTGATGCCTCACCCTTATGATGCTTTGTTTGAGTATAAGGATTTCATAGCTTCAAGACTTGATATGCTACAAGATTGGGCTGCCAAGTGTATGCAAGTGTACTCTTACATTAACTATTTCCAGGGTAATGAAAGAAAAGGTACAATTAGTCCTAAATCTCTACTTGGGGACAACAACGTTATAATTTTTCATTTGCATGAACTTGCAAACCATATTCATGGAGTAATTGGTGACAATGAGTTTCCAAATGATAGCTTACTTGATGCATTGGTTAAGCATGGCTATTTTGATGTTGTTTCTTCCAAGAAGACTGAATTTGTTTACTTTAGAACAATAGTAGTAAATCAGTGCAAAGAAAATTGTAATATACACCACCCCATACAAGATAAGGAGTAGGATTTCTCTAATCTTGACTTTGTAGTTGATACTATCAACATTGAGGAGAATGAAGTGGTGTTAGGTATTCAATGGTTGAAATCTATTGGAAGGTTTGTCTAAGACCTCAACAAGATGGTGTTAGAGTTTACTCACATGGGTAAACTTATTGTACTTAAGGCACTAAAGAATGAGACAAAGGATGGGATAACTAAGGGTATGTTCATTTGCTCTAACATGCATGACATTATACCTGATTTGTTTGAGGACAACAGTCCCATGGTTTTGCATTCTCATGAAATAGACATACTGACACCTTTGGATGATAGTTACTTGAGGTCTAATAATGATGGAATACAAAGTTGGAGTGTTGGATATGGTAATTTTGTTAAAAAATAGGGCACTACACAATCTGATTTGGTATATCAGACCTTTGAAGGCATGGAAAAGACACAAGAAAAGTGTAACATTTGGCTAGAGAGAGAAAGGAGAGCTAAGCTAATTGTTGGTCAAGCAAAACATCTAGAGACAGTAAAAAGAATGAGGCAATCAACTTTGTTTGATCATCATGGGCCAGCCATTGATGATAGGCATGAAAGTGGCAATGAAGATGGAGGTAATTTAGATTTTTCAGTTGTTGATCATTTCCTTCATGTAGTTGATGACTTTGTTCTTGACACCCATAGTGGACTAGCCACTCAAGAGTTGTCTTTGATGGGTGTTAAAGGCATCCATAACTTATCTTTGGTTATGTCATTGATTTATTATGATATGGAAGCTTTCTATTTATTGATTGGTGACTTCATCTTTATTGATTTGTCATGGGTTAGTAGATGTCCTACTTGGAACTCTCTGGAACTCTCAGATTTAGCATGGTCTATAACAACTATTGAGTTGCATGGGAGTGTGTGGAGACATGTCTTATTGATGTAAATTGCTTATGAGGTGAATTTCCTGCTTATACATGGGTATGATGACACCATTGACATCGATCTTAATGTTGGTTTGAGTTATCACAACAACATTTGGTGGTCTTATGGATTGGTTTATATGCATGTATGAGAGTTCAATTTCACATATTCTTATTGGCCTACCATAATGGATGGATGTTTCCTGGTGACTTCGTGAGAGATTTCAGTTACAACAGGTTGGATAGATTGGTTTGGGATCCTGGTATTGATTGATTGGGTGCATCATTTCACATGGATTCCATTATGTTGTTTCATGAATTATAGTATATTCAAGCAATTCAATCAGAGTGGAGCAACAAGTTGTATGGCGATTTCTTGAGGACAACCAATCCTAGGAAGGGAGGACTTTAATGTCCCTTCCTTGGGTAGCTTAGACTATAACAGAGGTTGGCCTACTATTAGGGTTCTCGTGGGTCAGCAGAAAGGTTAGGGGACCCAACCGAGGGCCGAGGAGTTTAGCTGGGAGCCTTACGAGTCCTTCAGTTTGGAGTTTAGTTGGTGAATCAAGGGATAAAGTGAAAAATTAAAGTTTTCCTTATGGGAATAGTAGAAAGTGAATAGTAATTAAAAATCATAAAATGAATAGTGAAAAGTACTCCCATCCTAGTAACTCAAGTTGTTTTTAAAAGGTGGCCATTTCTTTTGATGAGGAACGACCCTTAAGGAGGGTATTTTATTGTTTTTTATTAAAAAAATGCTCATGGAGGTTATAAAGCAAAGTGTTGGGCTCTTTTTTGAGCATTCTATTCTCATTTTGACAAAAATAAATTGTAGGTTTGAGCTCTAGAAGAGGGTTTCAGCAGCATACAAGCCTTTTGAGGACAAAATCCCTTGGAGGATAGTTAATTGGACGAAAACCCATTTCACAAAACAGGTAAATCCACTTAGGGTTTGCATTTGCACTTCATTGGCCTAATTTGGCAAGACTAAAGAGTTGGAAAAATAGGTATTTGCAGGTTTATCAGCTGCTAGGGTTTTGTAATAACTTGGAAATGATTTGTATGACAAATTTTGAACTTGGGTATTGATATCTTGAGGAGATATTGCATATTTCACCTATAGGTTTTCATGGCAACATTATGGCATTTATTTTATGGTGAAATGTTGATGGATTACATGCTGAAATAATTTTAATGTTGTTGGTTCATGTTTAATTCCACCATTTTTGGCGATTTGGGTATATATCTTCGTGGGTGTTGAATATTATGTTTGGCACATCATTTTGAGGCATTGTGGAATACATATCAGACGTGGGTTTTGCATATTAAGGGAAGATCATGGCTTGTTGAGGCTTGTTGAAACCATAAGTGCACTCCCAAAGGCTATTACAGCCTTCTAGGGTTAGTGTACTATCCTTGAGGGAGGTTCATGGGATTGTTTGGAACTAATTCAGTTTGTATACTTCACATCAATATTCTATATCAAACATCAGTCCTATAGCAACCACTTTTGTATTCATTTCAGGTATCTTTCGTCATATTGAAGCAATATCTTGTATACTTCATGAAGGATTGATCACAGGTATGTCATACATTGTTATTTGATCAACTGGAGATATATTTTATTGATTGTAATAGACTTGATATAGCCTATATCAGACCTGTTATATGATCAATAAAGGCACATTTGCAAGTGGGTTCCTTGATATATGAGTATGCAATCATTTATCTATCATTTCTATGTTATTAATAGGGTGATCCCACAATAGTGGTTTACAATTTTTGGCTAAAGTGGACACTAAAATTATTTTTTTAAACTAAATCTTCACATTTGGGCACCTATAGCGTCTAAACCGTGAAGAATTTGAAGATGATGCAAACTAGAGTCTCATCACATTTTGTCTTTAGATTCTAAAAATATTTTTTTCAAATTTTTTGGAATTAGAATGCACTTCTTTTTCCATCTCCCACGAAAACTGGTTTTTTTCAAAAATAGCATTTTAAAAAAGTGCGCTTGCAGTATCGTATAACTTTTTTTCCATGAGGATAAAATTCTAATTCTTTTGAATTTAGATTTGTACTCTGATATCTAGTGTTTCCACTTGGTTAGATAATTTTTTTATTGAATAGTTTTTCTTTAATCAAGTTTCAAAGTCAAACCAATTACAATTTAGACATAGCGCGACCGTATAACGCGTAACTTTTTTGTATATATCGAAATTCATTTTTTTTTTGTTGGATCGGGGTGATCCCACAATAGTGGTTTACAAATTTTAGTAAAAATTTGGACATTGAAATTATTTTTTAAACTAAATCTTCACATTCGAGCACCTATAGCGGCTAAACCGTGAAGAATTTGAAGATGATGTAAACTAGGAGTCTCGTCACATTTTGTCTGTAGATTCTAAAAATATTTTTTCAAAATTTTTGGAATCAGATTCCACTTCATTTTCCATCTCCCACGAAAATTGGTTTTTTTCAAAAACCTGCATTTTTAAAAAGTGACACACATCGTATAAGGCATAACTTTTTTTCCATGAAGGATAAAATTCTAATTCTTTCAAATTTAGATTAGTAACTTTGATATCTAGTGCTTACACTTGGTTAGATTGTTTTTTATTGAATATTTTTTCTTTAATCAAGTTTCAAAGTCAAACCAATTACAATTCGGACATATACGACCGTATAGCATAACTTTTTTATATATCAAAATTCAATTTTTTTTTCTATTGGATCAAGGACTTCAATATTTGGTGCACTCATATTTTTATTTTTTTTTGATAATCTGCTATTTTTCCACATGTGCAAAGCAGAGACCTTCATTTTTGATGAAAAACCTATGTTTAATAAAACTAAAATATCAAATACATAATAAAACCAAAACATATTAAAATTATATTTGTTGGATAGCTCGTTCGAGGACTACGATTCTAATTGGGTTTGTGAATATTCCTCCATTTTCATCCTCAAACCAAGCTCCGAAGTGCCAAAATTCAAGTTTTTTTGTCTCAGGGGGGATGAGGAATAAAGGGGGTTCAAACAAACCCCTAGGGGTTCGAGCGAACCACTAGGGGTTCACTCGAACCCTGGTTCATTCGAACCCCCCTTCTATAAGGGGTTTTGATGGCCTTTTTTGCAGGAAAGTATTAAGAGGGTTCGGTCGAACCTAGGTTCTACCGAACCCCTAATTGGTTCGGTCGAACCAATAGGTTCGTATGAACCCCTAAAATCAAGTTTTTCGCCATACATTCATTTTTTGTGAGTTTTCCTTCCTCACTTCAATTGTAAACCACTATTGTGGCTTCACCCATCAAGGACTTCAATATCTGGTGTACTCATATTTTTCAATTTTTTTTTTGATAATCTACTATTTTTCCACATGTGCAGAACAAAGACCTTCATTTTCGATGAAAAACCTATGTTTAATAAAACTAAAAAACAAATACATAATAAAACCAAAACGTATTAAAATTATATTCGTTGGATAGCTCATTCTGAGGACTACCTGATTCCACTTGGGTTTGTGAAGATTCCTCCATTTTCATCTTCAACCCGAGCTCCGAAGTGCCAAAATTTAGGTTTTTTTGTGTTTCAGGGGGGATGAGAAAAAAGGGGGGTTCCCCTAGGGGTTTGTTCGAACCAGGGTTCATTCAAACCCCCCTTTTATAAAGGGTTTTGTTGGCTTTTTTGGAGGGAAATTATTAAAAAGGTTTGCCTGAACCCAGGTTCTAGCGAACCCCTAATGGGTTTAGTCGAACCAATAGGTTTACACGAACCCCTAAAATCAAGTTTTTTTCCATGCATTCATTTTTTTTGAGTTTTCCTTCCTCACTTCAATTGTAAACCACTATTGTGGCTTCACCCATTGTCTATGTTTTGGCATTGAAACATCTTTCAAACTAGCATTAGAACACTGGGTGAAGCCACAATAGTGGTTCACAATTTGATGGAGGAAGGAAAACTGAGAAAAAATGACCCCATGGCAAAAAAATTGGTTTTAGGGGTTCGAATGAACCTAGAAGTTTGACCGAACCAGAAAGGGGTTCGACCGAACTAGGGTTCGAGCGAACCCATTAATCGGGCCCACATTTCCCACCCAAAAAGGAAAAATGCATATTGAAGGGGGTTCGAATGAACCCTGGTTCGCTTGAACCCCTGGCGAACCCCCCTTTTCCCTAATTTTTAACCTTGTTCACACAAAAAACCTAAATTTTTATGCTTTGAAGCTCGGGTTGAAGATGAAAATGGGGGAATCTTCACAAACCCAACTGGAATCAGGTAGTCCTTGGAACGAGCTATCCAACGAATATAATTTTAATATGTTTTGGTTTTATTATGTATTTGTTTTTTTAGTTTTATTAAACATAGGTTTTTCATCGAAAATGAAGGTCTCTATTTTGCACATGTGGAAAATAAGTAGATTATCAAAAAAAATTGAAAAATATGAGTGCACTAGATATTGAAGTCCTTGATCCAACAAAAAATAAATTGAATTTCGATATATACAAAAAAAGTTACGTGTTATAAAGTCGCGCTATGTCTGAATTGTCATTGGTTTGACTTCGAAACGTGATTAAAGAAAAAATATTCAATAAAAAACTATCTAACCAAGTGGAAGCACTAGACATCAGAGTTACAAATCTAAATTTGAAAGAATTAGAATTTTATCCTTCATGGAAAAAAAGTTATACGTTATACGGTGTTCGTCACTTTTTAAAAATGTTGTTTTTTGAAAAAAACCAATTTTTGTGGGAGATGGAAAAAAAAGTGCAATCTGATTTCAAAAATTTTGAAAAAAATATTTTTAGAATCTAAAGACAAAATGTGATGAGACTCTAGTTTGCATCATCTTCAAATTCCTCAGGGTTTAGCCGCTATAGGTGGCCGAATGTGAAGATTAGTTAAAAATAAAAATTTCAGTGTCCAGTTTGGCCAAAAATTGTAAACCACTATTGTGAGATCAACCCACTCAAAAATTTATATCAGACTTTAGGAACTAGAACTTAGACACTTTTCATGCCAAGTGTTTGACGAAATGTCAATCCATTCAAACTAAGTTTTTGGGATAGAATAAGACAAGGATCTTTCAGTGGTATCAAAAACTCAGTTTGAATACCACTAAGGCCCAACCACTACACCAAAAGATCGACCTGTTAGTTAGGGCGGCTACCCAGGGTGTTAAGGGTGGGGTTTTCCTCCCACTAGAGCATCTAAGGCTTTATGTAGACCCCACAGACACATGGCCAGGACTCACCCAACTGCTACACGTAGCACATTACAGCCCACCTCGCTCTGCGGGTCTCAACCTCAAGATCTTGGCTCTGATACCACTAAGGCCCAACCACTACACCGAAAGAAGGCCCAGTTAGTTAGGGAAGCTACATAGGGTGTTAAAGGTGGGGTTTTCATCCCACCAAAGCATTTGAAGCTTTATGTAGACCCCACAGACACGTGGTCAAGACTCACCCAACCGCTATGCACAGAACATTACATCGGAGAAAAGGATGGGACCCATGGTGTAGTGCGCAATGTACCGACATTCCTTTTTTATCTAGGATGCACTAAGGCAAGTGTGTGTTAGCCAATGTGAATGTGTTTGCTAGTCACGGTTGTGATGTGATTACATATGATCACGTCACTAATGTATTTGTGATGTACGTATGAGCTAGTCATTGTGTATATATGACATATGTTTATACTAGTCATTGGGTATTTATGATGTATGATGGAGCTAGCCATTGTGTATATGTGATGTATACTAGAGCTAGTCATGGTGTATATGTGACATGCTAGAGCTAGTCACTGTGTATATGTGACATATGATGGAGCTTGTCATTGAGTATATGTGACATATGTTAGAGCTAGTCCCTTGTATATGTGGCATATGTTGAAGCTAGTCACTTTGTTATGTGATGTATGTTGGAGCTAGTCACTGTGTATATGTGGCATATGCTGAAGCTAGTTATTGGGTATTTATGATGTAAGTTGTAGCTAGTCACTGTGTATATGTGACATATGTTGGCTAGTCACTTTGTATATGTGATGTATGTTGGAGCAAGTCATTGTTTATATGTGATGTCTATTGGAATCAATCACTATGCATATGTGATGTGTATGAGCTAGTCACCTTATGTATATGTGATGTATGCTCGAGTCCCTCCCTATAGGAATTGGGGAACTATGGAATAATATAACCCTGTGTGTTTGTGTATATTTGTACACTACTGATTGTAATGTTTGGTATGGAACTGACACTTAATGGCGAGTTGAGTTTATTATATTATAATTGCCTAAGTTGATAGCTTACACTTAATGAACAGTCATGGTTTAAAGGTGAGATCAAAGATCTCAAACAAGAGGAGATGATCAACTCTCTCTGATCTTGGTGGGTGAACTACGAAGCCTCTGGTTTCCTACGGAGGGATATGTAGGCAGGGTCATCAAGAATAAACCCTTGAGGCTTAGGTCAAGGTCTAGGAATGGCCTTAACCTTGGGAGCTTACTACTCCTATGTCTAAGCGTATAAGTGGTGAAGTCAGGTTGATGCCACCATGATGAATGGTGAAGTTTTGAAGTTAACACCTCTAAATTGCATGGAAGTTGCTTAGTTGATTAAGTTGATATTTGTTTTGAATTGAACTTTAGTAATTATTAAAAAAAAAAAAAAATGGTAGCAACCAAGGGATGGTTGTTACAGCCTTAAAGAATCCACTAGTGGCATTGAGACTATGATATTTTTTTTGTTTTCTTTCTTTGAAAACAGTTATTTTCTTGAGGTGTTTTGGTTCCACCCTCATAATTAATCATATTAATATATCTGGCCATCACAGTGTCATCTTCATCATTAGATGTTATATTCCCAACATAATGCTCAGCAATATTGCTAATAGCTTCACCCTCTTCTATATTATCACAAATATCAACATCTTCCGAGTTCCTAGGGAGATTGAGAGTTTAGCATCATTCTTTTATTTTGCTATGCCCTTCTGCTCATAACTTTCACTAGAACCATCTCCATCAACCAATGCTGGGGTTGGATTGAAATCTTTGAATTTGTTTTCCATTTCTTCTTCGTCAATAGACTTATCATCATTACTCATTATGTCTACATGTTCATTAAACTCTTCGTTGTTGAAACTTGAATCACTGCTACTGCCATAATCATTACTTTCAATGTCACTCCCATTGTCATTTGAACTTCTGGAATAACTTCCATCAATATTAATTGTGCTTTTCTGATTGGTAATTGGACCTAGAGATTCATGCAGATGTTGATGTATTTCATTGAAAATGTTCAAGTATGTATCCTATGTTGGAGTAGAATACATCTACTACTCACTAGTTGGCTATCTAGGTTTTTTTGACATTGGTGATGAGTCCATAAATGGAGACTCATTGGGCTGGAATTCAAATGAGCTTTCATCAGAGGCCATGAGGATGATAGAAAGGTCGAGGATTTTATCTTCACAAGTGCCGCTATCATTTGCTTGGAAATTTCCAAAGCCTGTTTAACAAACCCATTTTGCACATTCCTGCAGTCGAATTATTTCTTGAACAGACATCTTTTCGAGGCATTTTGTCAAACATTTCACATGCATGGTTTGTGCTTTGACATTTTGCATACATGTCTACCAGGGAAGTTGTAGTTAAAACATATGACAAAGATCATTTACAATAACCACCTTTTTGGTTGTTAATATCCTTTTAAAAATCTGCCATTTTTGCACAGGCCGAGGCCGTGGAGTTGCCTAGCAAAAGTCATGGAATATGAATTTATACCTTTTATCTACATCTGCATGTCACATACATTCCAACTTGCTAAATTACAGCTCTGTCGCAAAATGCCCAGGCATGGAGGATGTAGGAAAAGAACGTGGAATTCAGCATTTACACCTACAAATTACATTTCTGTGAAATTTTTTGAAGTAATATCAATAAACCCATTTGGTGAGTATCCTGTGCTCATTGCGTTCCATTAGACTGCACTTCTTAGAGGTGTTTTGTTAGACAATTTGTGAGCCTGATTTTTGTTTCTATATTCTAACCAAACATTTGTTTTACACTACGTTCTAAAAAGGTGTTCATATGTTCTCAAAGCTGCCATTAATTATGGTGTAAGTAGAGGAAGAGTTAGCTCAGTGTCAATAGTTGTGTGGGTCTAGTTGTTATAGCATTTGTGCTTATAATATTCAATCTTGCCACATATTTATATTATATATAGTGAATAATTAATTCACATGTAAATCAAAAAATATCTAAATGTGGATCAAGATAGACCCATACTTGAACAGATAAGAACCTACTAATGTTATATAAAATAACATAAACACATTCATTAACAAGTTAAATAAATAATTTTTTGTTTCAAATAAAATATCATAACTATCTACTATATGTGTGTCATTTATAAAATAAAATTCTTATGTGTACAATTATTTGGGTAGCAATGTATATGCATTAGAGTATTTCATATTAATTGCATGTCCTATACAAATATAAAAGGTGAGCTCAATAAATACCTTGTATTTTGTCAAATGTGAAAGACTGTCAAAAAGTTTTAGTGTTCAACTATTGGCCCATTTGTGTTGGATATAAAGAGATAACAAAAATTTATGACTACCAATAAGTATTTTATCCATTTAGATTGCATATAAATTATATTTTAAATAAAAATATGATATTTTACTAATAACAAATGAATTTTTTGTTTAATTACTAGAGATACCATGATTAAGTTTTGGTTGAACCTTTAAAAAGTCACACCTCCAAACCTTAGTTGTAAATAAATAAGAGACTAATTCACGCTTGAAAAAAATAGAGGTCCTGTGATATTCCATACAATACTACATGCTCGCAAAGTTAATCCACATTACTATACCCCTCTTCCCTATTAAAATATAAATTTACACCTCCCAATGCATTTACTGTTTAATAGGTCTATTATAAAAATCCTACAGATCATGGTGTCCTAAGCTTCCACATTCCATTATGACAGTTTCTCTGTTCATGTGATACGGAACTCAGCATAGAAGTTCCTTTTCTTTTCTTTTCTGAAAATATATCCACAAGTGAGAAAGTGTACGTGTTTGCTTTAGATTTTAATACGTAAAAGCTGTGAAAGTTTAAGACATTTTGCACTTTTCCTGGAGTGTCACGAGTTCCCACGCCTCTAGGAACTCTTTTAAGGGATTTTAAAAACTTTTACTTTTTCGTTTGCATATGCCTGCCTTGGAAGATTTCAGGGAGTCGAAATTCGGTGGACAAATGTATGACAGCCATAACTAAAAGGAGACCAACAACATAAACAATAGAATCACAATAGCAGAAAGAAGGAACAATCAATTCTATTAACAATAGAATTACAATAGCAGACAAAAGGAACAATCAATTGTATTAGCCCTTGAGCAATACAAAATTTCTGAGCAGCTGATCCACTTGGCGATGAATTTGAAAAACCATTTTAAAATTCTTCCAACCTGTAGTAGAGAGAAAAGAGAGGCAAAACAATAAATATGTTCTTAATTGAATTTTTTTAAATTATTTAATTAAATTTGACTTTTCTCTTTCCCATCTTAATTAAATAATTTTTATTTAATTAATTTTCAATTTTCTTGTCATCCATCTGATTAAATAAATTTTAATTATAGAGTAAAGCTTTAGAACTGCAATTTTTGATGATTATTGTTATTAAACATTGCTTTACATATGTTTCTCCATAAATAACATGACAAACTCCATCAACAATAGTACTTTACATCATGTCTTGCCTGCTATTATTTGAACATAAACTTAATTGGAAAGAGGCCTTGCTCGGATTTAAACAATCTTGTGACACCTTCATGTGATCAAATTTGGCTATAAACCACTTGTGACTATAACCAATGATTGGCAATTTTTAGTTGACATGCAATTTGACAATTCAAAAAATTTGAAAATACTTGTGACCATGGCTTAATAACATGTACATTAAAGTTTTCAACTCAATCATGTCAAGGTGACAATGAATTTTCACATGTAACTTGGTGAATAAACATGACTCATAGAATAATGACTTGATGACACATGTCAATTTAATGAGTACAAAAGCTTGAAATTTTTTAGGTTAAAAATGAGGATAACAATTGCAACAAAAAATGGCCCTAGAATGAGCTTTAATATTAGATGTTATGGTCCTCCCTACAAGACATTAGCCAAATAACAAAAATATTAAAAATATTCTTTAAAAATGAAAACACAAATATATATTGCATTGAAATAAAAGAATCATATTACAATATATCATTGGCTTCTTCAAAGGGGTGGCCTCTTGGTGCAATGTTCAATACAATAGAATTCACGTATACTACCAAACCCTTTATTTATACTAATTTTACTACTTATCAAGTATGTGGGATAAACAAATTTAGCAAAAGGGATGACTTACAAACCATATGTTTCCGATGCTTTTATTAATAAAGCTTAATGTAAAAGCAATTAATCAAAAATATATAGTTAGGGCCACATGTCGTAACACTAATCCTAGATGAGATCATTGGGATGCAGTTAAGAGCACATCTTTATATTTTTGTGGGGCACTTTTGAGTATTTTATTTTATATCATAGTGATTATAGGGGATTTACATTGAGTGGATATTTATTGATTCTTGGATTCAAAATGAGGAAGATATCTCAACAATAAGCTTGGTGGTGATATTTGTTAGATGAGTAAGTGATAGGTTTTGGTCTCATTATTTTCTATATAAATTGAGTACATGAAAACTACTCATACATATAGGGATGCCATTTGGCTCAAGATAATGCGTTTAGATATGAAGCTAATTCAAGGAGCTATTAGGGTTATTTTTGATAGTCAGAGTGTCACATGTCTAACAAATAACCTAACCTCTCATGCAAGGATGAAGCAAATAGATATCCAATACCATTTTTTTCAAGACATGGTAGAGGATGAGAGGGTGATATTCGAGAAATATGATCCTTTGCAAAATGTTATAAATGCATTGACAAAACCAATCAACACAAATAAGTCTACTAGTGCAATAAGTCTATGAACCTCTTGGCCCATAACACTGTAATATCCCACAATAAAATTTAATACAAATCTGAAATTTATTAATTTCTACCAAACTTGAAATTGGGAAAATCAGGTAGACTGAATTATGCATCAAAACACTCCAAACTAAAACTAAATATTATGCAACTAATGTAGAATGTTTTATTTCAGATTTGGCATGGGTTTACATCATATTTTATGCTAAATACATTAGGTAACAACAATAAACATTTGTTGCAAATTACATTCAGAGATCTTCAACTGGGAACTCAAATACACACTGAAAACTATAGACAACTTCACACAAAAGTGTTCTACAGAAAAAAGGCATGAAAATATAGTCCAACAACAGCAAAAGCACGGCCTCCAAGCTTCCAATGGTTAACACAACCCAAAAAAGCAAAACAAACCCAAACTATACAAACTACAACTATCCTCAATGCACAACTTTTTGAAATAAACTACAATAGCTCAAATCAGCACTATGGTAACCTTTGTGTGAGATTACACTATAATGAACCTCTGACTCCCATCCTTAGTTCATCTAGAAACCCTCAAACATCCTGTTGTTGAGTCTCCTTCTCCACCAGTTTGAAAGCCTCTGAAGAACAACAAATGCAACAACAATAATCTACGATAATTCCAAAAATGAAACCCAATTAATATTTTAATTCAAAATCAGTCTAAGGAAGAATTTGGTGCCCAAAAGACCCCCACATCAAGAAGGAAATTATCTTGGAACTTACAATTAGTAATTTCCTTTTTTCTTTGTAAAAATCCTCCAGTGAACTTTCTAGAGAAAGTGTTGATTTTATTGCAAGTAATTGAGTTTCAAAAATGCAATACAAATATTGGAAACCTCCAATAATCAACACCCTCCTTTGCATATTTTATTTTTAATTTTAATTTATTCTCTTTCCAAAACTCTGATTTGAATATTTAACCATAAATAAAACATTTCTCGATTAATTCAGCAAGTCTTGATCACTATTTCTGGATAACCAAACTTACTAAAAATAGTAAGTTCTAATTTTAGAAAGTGGACAGGACAAACACATAGTTGATAGTGTTGATATTCCCTTTGCTATCATAAGGTATTTTACAAGTAGGAGAATGATAGGAAAGATGTTTGAGCCTTGCATTCAAGTTTTAAGAATGAAAAAAATATTTTTTAGATATATATTACAAAAATATAATTTTTAGGGATCTAGAGGTTGATTTTGGCCCAAAATATTGTCAAAATAGGCCTTAACTAGAGAAATTGAGTTATGATGATAGGAACATCTTTAAAATCTCTAATTTAAAAAATTAGGCTCAATCTCGTTCTTGATCAAAAGTTATGACCTCTAGAAGTTGGGTCTCCCACATCTCAAATATAAGATCATCTATGATGCATAAGAGAGTTTTAGGAGAGAGTTACACTTGTTCACCAACTTATGACACATGTTATAAAAAATAATAAGGTATCTCTAAATGGATACAATGCAACCAAAAATCACTCAAGTTGGTGAGTGGATTATGACAAGCTTATAGTAGGTGTAATGAATATGATATTTTAACTCATAGACTTATATCAAGATTTGGGCATTAAATTTTGATTAGGAATTTTGGTGCCACATTTTGGATTTTTTTAGCTCATATTTTCTTATTTATCATTTGATGGTTCCATGTATTGCTTCTCCTATTTATTGGATTCTTGAGATGGAGGTTTCATAGTGAATTTTGTAGAAACTCTTATGTTACTAAAATTTCTCCATATCTCTTATTCATGATACTCCATAAAGCCTTAAACTCTAATAGTGTGTTATAGTCATTTGGTTACTATTAATATTTAGGTGTCATATACCTTGTAAAGCATATGTCACTTTACAAGTTTCCAACATCCTTGGAAAGTGTCTCTAGGTGCTTAGAGTATTATTAAAAATTAATTTATATTATTTAATCCAGCTTACTATTTGTAATACATTCATAAAAGGGAGGGGTTTATCAATAGTGATAAAAGACAACTTCTCAAGACAAAACTAAATTAATTAAATTTCCACCTATGAGTTGAGTGCTTGGGAAAGAATGGATGACTTAAGTTTTGAATATGTGTTTTTAGCATTCCTCCAGTTTGGCACTTAAGAGAGTGAGGATAAAGACCTTCCCTGATATCTTATTTTTATGATTACATTTAACATTCTAGGAGGAAATCTAGAGGTTGGGTGTATTAGAAATAGGAAGAGGCATTTTGGGTGCCATCTTTAATGGTTTTTGCTTCTCATATCTTTCAATAACTCTATAAATTAGTGTGTTGGATAGTGGTAAAGGTGGATAAAGAAAGAGTAATTGAATAAATAGGTTGAAGATATTTCAAGAATAAGATAGAGAGTTAGATGTTTTGAGATTATTCATAGATACACAAGTGCTATACAATTGGAGGAAAAGAGAATAGAAGTATGATTATTTTGCAATCCCAATTGCAAAGTTAATACATTCTTTGCCACTCTTCTTTTTGGATTTTCCCCCCACAAGAGTTTACTCATGTAAATATTATATTGTGTGATGCAATAATGGTGCTTGCTAAATTTTCTATTTGATAAATTAAATCCATTAAATATATTATTAAATATCTTCATGTTAATTCCAATATTAAGACCTTAATTTTAAATTTACATACAAGTTTCAAATATCCATATTATAGTAGTCTAAGCCTTGTATGTCAATAATTAGTATCATAGCTTGATAATGAAGCTTTATTGTTAAATAATTGGATTAGAGATTGAAATTTCTCAACATATGGCATTAGAGCTAGATTACTCATAATGTTTGTTTATCATCATTACTCATAATGTCTACATGTTCATTAAACTCTTCAATGTTGTTATAACTAGAATAATTGTTATTGTCATAATCACTACTTTCAATGTCACTCTCATTGTCACTTGAACTACTAGAATAAATTCCATCAATATTATTGTGCTCTTCTAATTGGTATTTGGACCTAGAGATTCATGTAGATGGTCATGCATTTCATTGAAAATATTCATGTATCCTATGATGGAGTCAAATTCATTTTCTACTCATTAATTGGATATCTAGCTTCTTTTGACATTGGTGATGAGTAAATTGTAAATGGAGACTCATTGGGCTGAAATTCAAATGATATTTGATTAGAGGCTATAAGGATGATAGAAAGGTTGAGAAATTTATTTTCACAAGTGTTGCTATCATTTTCTTGGAAATTTCCAAAGACTTTCTAACAAACCCATTATGCACATTCCTGTAATCATTGTATTTCTTGAGTAAACATCTTTTTGAGGAGTTTTCTCAAACATTTCACATGCATTATTTTTGCTCTAGTATTTTGCATACATGTCTACCAGGGCAGTTGTAGCTACAATACATGATAAATCATTTTCAATTACATATTTTTTATTGTCCATACCTTCTTAAAAATGTCATTTTTATAGAGGCCATGAAGTTACGTAGCATAATTCATGAGATATTAATTTATACCTTGTCTCTATCTCTACATGTCACATACATTCAAATTTTTTTAATTACAACTCTATTAGATGTCATTACTCTATTCTAAAATGCCCAATCATGGAGGATTTATGCAAAGAACATGGAAAATTCATAGTCTACACCTAAAAATTACATTTTTGTGAACATTTTTGAAGTGTTATTAATTTTAGGTCTCAAAATCACTGCTCCACTTCTTAGAGCCAAATCTCACTGGCAAGGCCAGGGTTTTCGTCAAGTGAAATCAACTCGTCAACAAAACAATGTAGGTGGTGCAGGAGAACCTAGGAAACACTAGGCTATGGGTAGTCTAGGATAAATTTAGTGTAAATGCTTTTCTAAGAAGGTCATGTTGACCATTAGAATTTGAGTTAGAGTGTTTTCTTGTCTTGATCAGGAGTGATCAGGAGGGAGGTTGTAACTCATGTTTCTTAGCTGTTTAAGAGTTAGCAATAATTGGCAAAGGTGGCAAAATGGGACATTTTGCACCTTTTGCCACTTGATTATGGAAAGGTCTGACCCAAGGGATTGGTAACTACCTTGGAGAGGAGTTATAAGGGGTTGCTCGAGCTGAGAGTAGGGTTGGTTGGTTTTTGCTTTGTAATAATTTCATGGAGTGCAATTAAGACTATGATATTGAAGAACATCTTCTGGTTTATGGTTTTGGATTTATGCATTGATGGTTTGATCAGATGTTGAGAGTAAAGTAGGAAGTGTAATTCCTTTTTAGGCATTGCTTAGTTCAGTAGTTATCTTGTTGCATCAGTTCAAGCATTTTTTTTGGTTAGGTTAATTCATTTCTTGCAATTTTTGTTTTGACTGTCAGATCGGCAGAGATGGAGCTCTAGACCATTTTTCCCCTGTACCTGGTGTATGGGTTCTTGGAAATACAGGCTAAAATCCATGTTTGTACATAAGGTAGAGGTAGGAGTCCTTAGGAGTCAGGAATCCATGGCAAAAGACTATTCCTAGGTGAGCTTGGCAGTGCCCGGCTAGGACAGTCAAAGAGTGCAGAGCACTAAGGTTGCAGGGGTGCCAATCTCCTGGTGAACCACGGTGTGGAGAGGATGTGGATTTCCTTGCAGAGGCTTGGTAACAAGAATGAGGCTTAACACAAACTGGGAAGTGGAAAACAAATTGACTAATCTCAAGGAGGTCAGAAAACTGGCTTAAAACAACCCTAAAGTTGCTAAGTTAAGGGTTGGAGTAGTGTACGGACAGTGGAGGCTCCAAACCCCAAAAATATTCAAGGTGTGGGAAAGGGTACCACAAATCCAAAGAAAATCTCCTAGGTCATTTAGAGGTTTTTGGAGTGGTTTCCATTTTTCTCGGGTTAGGAGACCTAGTTGGGGCTCAAGGGCTAGTAGCCTTTTTAACCCTAGAAGAGGGTTTGGTGAGAGCAATGGAAAATTGGAAATTGGTGGATGATCAAGAACCATAGGGGGATGATCTTGAAGCTCTGGAGATATCACACACCCCTACATCAAATTAGTGAAGGTTGGAGATTTAGCTAGCCTTTAGGAAGATTAAGGGCTAAGGAGAGAATGGTAGAGAGAGCACCAAGATTGGCTTGGTTAGGGAAATGGAGATGATAGTAGGGTTGGCCAAGAGAACTAGGGGTGCCTAACAAGCATTATGGCCTATAGGCTAAGGTGGTGGAGAGTGACACCAAAGGGGTTCGCCAAGGTGAGACCCAGAGCATGGAACAGTGAGTGTTCCAACCAACCCTACCCTATCAGTAGGACTTTGAGCTGACTCTACGAGAGTGGGTTATCTCTCTTGCATATTGAACTCAACTTAGACTTAGGAGGGTGTTCCTAGGGGTATTCCTCAATAGGTATTGATCTCACACAAAATATATAATCACCAAACATCTGTAACCAAACCCAAATACATTCTTAACCCAAAACATTATTACTAGGTCAAGAAAATTGGTTATATATAACCCTTATATAGCTGATAGTGTTGTGAAATCACAACCTTTATGAGTTTAATTCATTTTATAGCTCTCTTAATGCTAAACCCTATTTATATTACAAGGTTATGAATTCACAAAAGGAATTACTAATAAAATACATATTAATGATTTTTTTTTGATGTGTGATTGAAACAAATACAAGGAGACCAATGTCCTATAGTAACAACGTTGTAGATGACAAGGAGAAATGACAATGAGAATAAAAAATTACACTTGATTTATGCATAAAAATGGATCCATGTATACCGTTTTTAGTTTAATCTAATTAGTTATCCATCAATGAACTATTCAAACTCATACAAAAACACAAAAAGAGCCACTACAAGACATTCAACAAGCTTAGAATTATGTCATATTCCTCTTAAGTGTTTACAACATAGTAGCAAATGTGCTAAATATTTTATTTATAGATAGTATATTTTTTGAGTTTTTCAAAAAATCAATGGAGATATAGAATTAGACAATGATATATTAACCTTTTTTTAGTTATCTAACACTGTCTTTGCCTCCCTACAACTACTTTGAAAATTATTTTCTACATATTTTCCCCCTCTAGAGATGTTCTTATATTCTTCTTTGCCTCCCAACATTGCCCAATGATTAAATGAGGAAGAAAACCAAGTTAAACACTCTACTCATGGAACCCTAAGTCTCACCATTATAGCAACACCTAAATCCATGGTGGAGGTTGAATTGCACCAAGAATGGGAAATGCAAATTGAAAGAAAATGACTATATTTAAATTTGGGTGGTTGGGCGACTGATTCATAGTAATGGAGGTAGTTGAAATTAAAATTGGCACCACTCATTTAGCACCCCAACACACTGAAATAAAACTATGTGGGTTTTATTTCACTTTCATTGATACATTCACACCTATCAAAAACTATTAAATGTGTGCATACACTATTTTTCCTTTTCAACAGTGTCATCTCCAATGAGAACCCATTGTCACCTTCACCTCCAATAGAAAACTCTACCACCATCCTGCACACTTCCCTTCATTGAGGGTTCCATGGGAATTGGGAACCAATGGTTCTCAGTTTTTATGGAATCTCTAATCACTTTTTTACTCTTTCACCAAAGGGAAAAAAACTATCAAAGGTTTCATAAGAACCAAAAACCATTGGTTCCTAGTGCTTATGAAAGTTTTGATCACTCTATACTTAACCAATTTTTAATTTTTGATTTTTCTTAGTTGACTAATGTACAAGGGAACACAACCAAGAGTAAAATACAAATAATGAACCCTAAACTAACATCTCATATTTTTTGTTGACCAAGGATCACACTTTATAGGTACACAAACAAGAGGGACTCAAGAAAAATGGAAAATGGAAAAATTGAGTCCCAACAATGGCTCTAGTTGGGGATGTGTGCCTCATGTAGGCATAGTGAGAATGTAGAATCTCTAGACAAACCAAAATGGAAATACAAGGGATCAAGACTGACTCACAAAAGACAATAAAATTATACACATGAAAAAACTCATAAAAATTAACATGACAACACATGGACAAGAAAAGATGGTTGTGGCTCAAAATTTTAAGATAATGTAGGCCACCCTACAAAAAATGGATGGAACCACTTTCCTGAATAAAAACAAGCTTGAAAGAGGAACCAAATCTCATCATATTGAAACTACACTAATCACCCATTACCAAAAGTAGATGATATATTTTCTACTCATGCACTTACAAATTTCTAATCTAGGTATCATTATGATAGGAATGATTTTGATGATCACTTGGATGTGATAGCCACAAAAATTAAGAGCCACCATCATCTTCACCCACATGGAAACATTCAATTTCAAACTCTTGGGGAGCACTATGAATGCTCAAATCTACACACAACTCTACATGAACAAAAATATATTCATGATAACCAACCTAAAGTCTTCCCTACCCAACTGAAACCTCAACCTGAGCCATGCAAAATGATTTCTAAAATACTTGCAACCTAGATGTACCAAAAATATTGATGCACTCTTCCATAATTGAATAAAAAACTTGACTCTTGAATCCAACTCGATATCATCAGCATGCAAAATAGAAATTTGAGGCACCTCTTGTGAAGACTTATCATCTTCAAATTTCCTCTTTGTTTCATATACTTGACTACAATATGTTGCAAGAATGTTGCTATTAAGAAAACAATCAATAATTTTTTTTACATCCTCGCCTTGCGAACCAACAATTTGATCTACTTGAGGACACATAACATAAACATTTATATGTTCAACCATGGAGCTCAAAAATGCGTCCTCAATACAACCCACTTCAAAAAAAAATATTTGTTCCAAGCCAAGCTCTAAAAAAAATTCTATCAAAGTCTTCATGGCTAGAAGCAACCAAATCACACACACCCTTGCAATCCTTTTCCTCATTTGCAAAAGGGAGCATGCAAGCCTCATCACTAGAAAGTTCGATGAAACAAGGAAGGACATAAAATGAAAAACATAATTGATGCACCTCAAATTGCTTAACCACATCCTCAATTATAATGTTGTTGTACATTGGAGCTGAACCAACAACCTAATCACTAGGAACGACCATATTACCATAAAAAATGGGAGGAAAATTATCAAGATCTGATTGAACACAATAGGACCAAGTAAGTAAAAATTTTACGTTCTTAAACTTTTACTCAAGGGGTAGTGAACTTCCACCAAGATAGAATTCCTCACAATACATGTTTATATTCTCAATAAATTAGGATTTCAATCACATGGAGACTGTTAATAACAACAATAAAACTACTAATGAAATCATGAGTTGATTCTCCACCCTATCTTATGAGAAACTCCAAAATTTGATAGGAAGGGGTAGGGTCATGTGAATCCAATTCACTAAAATCAGCAATGAAATCAACATGTTTATCATTGCATGTTACTGTGGTAAGGAGTTGGGCCTTTGGAGATGTAAGTCAATCAATGTGTTGTGTGGTCTCACAACATGCCCCAAAATTGAAAAGGCTTGGGAACCCAAGTGAAATATAACTTCTACGGTAGGAGCTAACAAATTGGAAGATCACCGAAAGTGAAAAGAAAAGAGAAATATTTGGTCTAAAAGAAAGTACTTTGTATGGTAAGTGTTTCGTACACCAGGTACCAGGTACCGAAAATGCAGAAAAGGCAAAAGGTAATGTAAAGTTCAAGCGAATGGCTCCAGTCTGGTAAGTTGGAGTTCGGTAAGTTGGAGTTTGAGTATAACTGAGGTCTAGGAAAGTAAGTGGGTAAAGTTGAATATCGGGTACTGGGTACTAGGTTGAAACGTGAAGTAAAATGTTAACTTTTTAAATTTTATACATTGATCTCGGTGATCCGGTATATATGCAAGGATTTGTGATATGTTTTTTTAGAAGTGAGTTTTATAGATTTTGCACTAACATTTGAATAATGGTTTTATTTATATGGTGGTATATTTGTTTAGAAAAGGGATTTAATATTTGGAATTTTGTGATTGCAGGAGACATCAATTGTGATGTAAAGCTCAAGTATGGATGATCAAGCAAACTTGAGTCATGGTTAGAATAAAATTTAGTCCGGTTTTATCACTCTGGGATGTGATAATGCAGATGGCTTTGAGTCCACCAGAGTACCAGAGATCCTGGTATTTCACATGCGGTGGGAACAAATGCTAATTCTTGGGAGAACCCATTCCCGAGAGTGATGGAACTGGAACAAAATGAGGTGTAGGGGCTGAAAATTCTGCCTTATCATTTTGAATGTATGGGAAGCCCCTACATATTATTCTGATTCAAGTTACTTTCCTAAAAAAAAATAGCAAGAGTAGAACCCAAAGATCTTCAATGAGTAATTGGGGTTGACTTCCATTGACTTCAATTAAAATTCTCCTATTGGTCACAACATTCCACGTGCCTTGATGAGATTGGTCCCTTAGATTCCCTTTCATGTAGATGTCTTATCCTATCTGAGCCTTGTGTTCTATAAAAGGCCAGAGGATGCTTAATTTTATTTTTAAGTTTGGAATTTGTGGATGTCGGAGGAGCAAAAACTTCTTTTAAGTTTTGTTCTTTTTTCTTGTTTGTTGAACCATTTTGGCATAAAACTTTGTATGCACATAAACGTTAATTGATATTAGAGCTTTATGGATAGCTACCTATCTAAGTATCTTTTGTAGTTGGTTTTGTAAGTTCAGCTGAACAAGACTGTATGATGTGTTGTTTAAGGGTGCATACAAAACCTATTCAGTGTCAATAAATGAAACCCCCTCTTTAAAAGCTTGCACCATTTTATACGTAGCTGTGAAGAATTCTGGTGAAATATAACGCAGTTTACTCTGTTTTGATTAATTCTTTGGGGCATCCATGGAGAATAATTGGGAGAAACTTTTATTTTTTAGTATTTTTATGTTTTACTTTAGAATAGATGTTTAATATTTTTGAAAATGATCCAAAAAATATAAGTGAATGGAAATAGTTTTGTTGGAAATCTTGTATTTTCCATTGAATTGTTGAATGCTTAATGCTAAATCTACTTAAGTGATAGCAAGAAAATTGGTGATGACCTTTGAAATCTAATGTCAAATTTATTGCTTTCATGAATTCCAAGTTTATCTTTTCAAATTGGAAATTTGATCTAAAATGTTCAAAAAAATGATACAAAAATGTGTATATGTATGTGTACGTTCCCATACGGGTTGCCCCTAAAGGAAAATAACAACAATTGTCACATCATTACCTAAGAGCGACCCTAGTGCAACCATGACCTGGTTATCGAAGAATTGGGATTAAATGGGTCAATCTTTGCTCTGTAAATGTAGAATTATTTCTTAGCTTGTCTTTGTTTCATATCTTTCAAGAAGGATAGGCTCTTCGCGGTCTTGTCTGTGGAGATTTTATTTGATCTATTTACTGCAAGTAAAACCATCGTCAACACAATGGACTGCCTACTATAATTAGGAAGCATCCAAACATGACTTGCTAAATCTTCAAGCTCCAAAATGGATGGGTTAGAGGAATTGAGTAATAGGCCCATTCAAACTTTGTTTACTTGCACAACCAATTGTACACTTAGATGAAACATCATCAAAGTGATCAAATTGATCCAAAATCTCAATGCACTAAATATGTTAAAATAAGATTGAACTCCTTCCATAAAGGTCCATGCATACTAAAAAAGTTATTCCAAGAGATAAATAGAATAACAACCTTGTGTACCTTGACCAATTGTTACACTAGAATGAAGGGAATTTTGTAGCATCACTAGCAAGCACAAGTTAGCAGCATAACATTAGATTCAATATAGAAAAGTCATCACCTATTAAAATTAGGAAATTATTAGAGAAAACAACATCACCAAGGTAGAAATTTTTGGGCCTTCTTACCAACAAAATCATCAAATTAATATCACCCATTAGACATCTTCTTAAGTTGGAAACACACCAACTTATGCCAACAAGTCTATCCCTAACAATGGTGTCATTTTATTAGGTCTCAAAAATGTTTCTCCACTTCCTAGAACCAAATCTCACTCACAAGACCAAGGTTTTCATCATGCAATTGAAATCAGGTTATCAACAAAACAATGGAGGAATCTAAGCTAACTCTACAAAAGTGAGTTATCTCTCATGCACCTTGAGCTCAACTTAGACATAGGAGGGTTTTTGTAGGGTTATACCTCAATAGGTATTGTAGACACCTAAATTTGGACACATAATTTATCCAAATTTATCCCTTTTCATCTAAACATCCCCTTATCCGCATTAATTAAGTAATATCACTATTATTTAATTAATACCTCTAAAGTTCTTCTAATCCCTAAGGTATCTAGTTAAATAATTAAATACCTTCCCCTTTTCATCAAATGAATTAAATAAATATGACATTTAATTCCTCACATATCACATCCCTTTCTTAATCCTAATTATTCTCCTAATCTCATCATTCTAGGGATGTGCACATGCCTAATCCTTGATTAGGATGTGTCACATCCTCCAACTTTTGCAAGTTGGCCTCTAATCTTTCTTAGCCACCTAACCCTCCTCTAATCCTTTATTAACTAGCCTAATCAACCTCTAAAGGAATTTTTAATTCCTTTTATCCTTCCCAAGGAATATTAAATTCTTTTTTCTCTTCCCCATGTGATTTTTGACTTGTCACATCAAGTCACATGTCACATCCTCCATGATTTCCCACTTACCTCTAATCTGTCATTAATTTGTTTAATTGGGTACTTGCACAACCTTAATCACTTAATTAGGTCAGCCTAATCCCCATGTCATTTATGGAATGTGTCCTAAGTCAACCTGATTAAAGGTTTTTTCCTTTTGGAGAAGGCACTCCATTCCCTATGTGAATTTTTAATTCACATTTAATCCCCCAATGCATTTCAAAGAATTTTAAATTCTTTCTCTCATTCCCATGTGGATATTTGAGGAATTTTAAATTCCTCATATGTCCTCTCACCCACATGGGGACAAGGACCTCCTTTATGAGGAGATCTTGTCCAAATACCAAGGTACTATGTGGTACCTCCATGTCATGTACTCTCCTTCCAACTCATTTACACATCATCTTCTTCAAGCCACTTCACATGCCACATGTCAAGATGTGAGGACTTGTGAGTTCTCAACTCACCATAGCCCTACATCGTGGCCTTGTTGGTTTGATACCAACCATCTATTTCCTTAGAGAATTCAAAATTCTCTATAAATACCCCCTCTTTTCTCTCATTTTAGGGGGGAGATCATTTATGCTAGCCAAAATTTTGCAAAATTTTCTCTTGAGCCATACTTAGTAAAATTCTTTCATTTGCATCCATTATCACCTATTTTCCATTCATCTTGAATTCATCTTCCATCTTTTGCCATCAAAGGAGCATACAACATCAAATATCGAAGGGCCAACCAAAGGATCGATTCGAGACAAGGTGAATCAACTTCATTTGTTATCTTTGCTTTGTTTTTGAATCCAACTAGGTCAATCTTGAGGTGTAGGGTGTTCATAGTTGTCGTTTGCACTATTTTTTTTGCTGCTCATTTTCTAACAAGTATTTTCACCCTATGACATTTCTGGCATGCCCGGTGAGACCCATAAATGGGTCTGTATCTTTCACATTTGCTATTTTTTTCATTTTTGAAGGTGTAGGTTGCAGAGGGGCGAACCCAACCTGTAGAGGGATGAACTTGACCATCCAGGGGCAGACTCAACCTTGAGGGGTAGACCTGACCTGACAGACAAGCGGACCTGCCCTCCACAGGTGGACCCAACCTTGCCCAGGGGTAGCCTACCCTCCACAGACTCCAGAAGTTGATTTTTGCATATTTTTCACAGAGGGGAGGACTTGACCTCTAGACAGGCAGACCTGACCTGACAGACAGGCGGACCTAACCTCCAGACAGGTGGACTTGCCCTCCAGATAGGCGGACTTGACCTCTAGACAGGCGGACCTGACCTAGATAGCTTTTTCTAGAAAGTAAAATTTTAGTTTTTAGCACTCCTTTTGGTTGTTTTAAGTGTTTCTAACCCCCTAATGTGTCTTGTTTGAGTCTGTGCAAGCATCTAATTGACATTTGGCGAGGGACAAGGACAAGATTCACTAAAAAAATTTCTTATAGGGTTAGTTACTTATCAGTCAATACTTGTGTTGCATAACTTAGGCACATAGTCTAACTAGAGGTGTCAATTAATCTTGTTTGTCGTGCTTGTTGGTAAGCTATTTGACATATACAATCCCCTTGCGCTATTTGGCGATCCTGGGTGATGAGAAATTGTAGCTTACCAAGTCCTTTTGAGTCACCCTATTTTTCCTTTTCTTAGCAGGACCTGCTTGGGGATTTCATCACCCCAAGGGACGATTCCAACCACACATACCAGCGGGGTATATAAAGGGGGGAGAGCGAAAGTTGTACCTCAATCCAACCACATGGTAATTGGTGAAGCATCAGGATGACATGAAGAGTTGGTCTGAGCCTCTAGTATCTCATTAAGGTTCCCGACTCACGCTTGTAATGGGTTGGTGTTCACGGTATTGAGCCTCACGTACCAGGTGTATATTGAGGACTCCTTAGCAACCATGTTCATCCTAGAATAGAAGACCTTTTCAGCCATACCCCTTTCTACTAATCTTAGGATTGCATTGTCTAAATTATTTTTTGTACAAAACCAATAATTTTTTGTTTAGTCATATCCTTTTGATTGATGTTTGTTCTGTTTTGGGTCCTTTTCCTTAGAAATCTTTTCAAAATTCAAGTTTAAACCTCTCGGCAGGTGGACTTGCCCTCCAGGGGCGGACCTGACTTGTAAACCTATCCTTTGGAGCCTGTTTTAGCCATTTTGACCAACTTTTGCTCCATATGCGGACCTGCCCTCTAGATAGGCAGACCTGCCTATCCCCCTTGACCAGTCAGTTTTATCATTTGTTTCATCATTCAAGACACTATTTCATCGTTTCACATGCTCGTTTCACCATTCCGATCACTCGTTTCCCCATTCTGAGTAAATGTTCATCTATTTCGAACCTTCGTCTATCATCTTGGACTCTTGTTCTACCATTTTGATCATTCATTTACTTGTTCTGAGTGAATGTTCATCTATTCCACATCCTATTTCATCATTCTAAACTCTCGTTCAGTCATTCTGATCATTCATTTACTTGTTCTGAGTAAATGTTCATCTATTTACTGAATGATAGTTTAGAATGATGAACGTTCGAAATAGATGAACTCTTGTTCTGCCATTTCGATCATTCATTTACTCATTCTGAGTGAATGTTCATCTATTTGACACCCTATTTCATCATTCTAAACTCTAATTTTTTCGTTCTGATCATTCGTTTACTCATTCCGAGTAAAAATTCACCCAGTTCAAACCTTCGTCTATCATCTTGAACTCTCGTTCTACCATTTCGCTCATCCATCTACTCGTTTCAAGTGAATGTTCATCCATTTGAAATCCTATTTCATCATTCCAAACTCTCATTCAGTCATTCTGATCATTCGTTTACTTGTTTCGAGTAAATGTTTATCCATTTCGAACCTCTGTCTATCATTTCGAACTCCCATTTTTTCATCTTGACTATTTGTTTACTCGTTCTGAGTAAACATTCATCCATTTCAAACCTCTATCTCCTCATTCTGAGAGTCCTTCATCCATTTCGAGTCACCGTTTACTCATTCTAATTACTCATTCATCCCTTTTGAGCACTCATTTGCTCATTCTGAGTACTCATTCATCCATTTCAAATCTTCCTCCCCATGTTCTGAGAGTCATTCATCTATTTTGAGCACCCGTCCATCCATTCCAAGCATCCATCTCCTCGTTTTGTGCACCTAAATAGTTATTTTTTTGAGCATTTTCACCCAGGGGCAGACCTTCCCTACAGGCGGACCTGCCCCCTTAAACAAGCGAACTTGCCCCTATATAGATGGACTTGCTCCCTTCCATAGGTGGACCTTCCCCTATACAGGTGGACTTTCCCTTCCACAGGCGGACCTGCCCCCTTGGACAAGTGAACCTGCCCCTATACAGGTGGACCTTCCCCCTTCCATAGGTGAACCTTCCCTGCAGGTGGACCTGCCCCCTTCCAAAGCCAAACCTGCCCCCTTCTACAGGCGGACCCACCCTTCAAACAACATTTTCTACCCTTCGATCAGTCATTTCGAGCACCTGTTTGCTCATCATCAACATTTTTCCAAAATTCATCATTTCATCACCAAAATTACACAAGGGCTACTAAGAACATCATTAGAGTCCATATCCATCATCAGATCATCCATCCCAATCACCTGGACTTTGTTTTGAGAATTTTGATTTTTATGCCAAAACTTTCGGGGGCCATAACTTTTGTCTCGGGTGTTCGTTTAAATTGAAATTTTACGGGTGGTTGCGTTACAAGGTGGCATGTGCATTCCCAACCAACCGACCTTGAGTCGGTTAGACCCTGTTGCGCCACATTTTCGGGGCCTCAAACTTTCATCTTGACCCTCAAAATCGCAATTTAGTATTTTTTTTCAGTTTTTGAAAATTTGTTTTTGGTAATAACTCGGAATGGATGTCTCAAATTTGGGATGATAATTGGAAATTCATTCTATCTTAGTTTTGGGTATTTTTTGGGAAAAAACTAGACTCTCAAAAGTATGTGCATGAAGTTTCCTAAAATGGAAAATTTTGATATTTTTTGAAATTTTCCAAAATGTGGAAAAATTTAATTGTCAACACCTTACATCCTTTAAAACCCCAGAACTTGGTGTAGAATCAATCCCATCACATCCTCTAATCATCCTAGGCTTCAATCCAATAATAATATGAGCTTTAATCTAATCCCAATTTGAGCTTAACCAAAACCCTAATTTGAGCTTTAGTCCATCTACAGTCAAGATCTTTGGATATTGAAACAAATCTTAAGATCCCTCTCTCCATCTTCTTCAATTTCATCCTATTCAACCATTCATCCATTCCACAAGTCAACTTCCTAATCCAAGCAGTTGTTCATTCATTCCAATCAATTGTTTTGTCGTTTCAACCTTTCACCCATCCATTCCAAACATTTGTTCCCTCTTTTTCGATCATTCGTTTACTCGTTCCATGTAAAAATTCATCTATTTCGAACCTTCATAAACCTTTTCAAACTCTCGTTCAACAATCTCAATCAATCGTTGACTCGTTCCAAGTAATCTTTCATTTATTCCAAACCTTCATCTTCTCATTCTGAGAATCATTTATCTGTTGTGAGCCGTCGTTTACTCATTTTTATTAGTTGTTCATCCATCTCGATCATATATTTACTCATTCTGAGTAATCTTTCATCTATTCCAAACCTTCATCTTCTTGTTCCAAGAATCATTCATCTGTTGTGAAGAGTCGTTTACTCGTTTTGAGTAGTCATTCATCTATTCCGATCAATCGTTTACTCGTTTTGAGTATTTGTTCATTCATTTCTATCATCCATTTCTCCAATCAAATCATCATTTTCCCCATCCAAATCCCCTAAACGTTGTCTCTGGTTATTATCCAAATTGACCTAAGTGTCTGATCTGATCGTCATCATCAACATTTGCTTAGGATTGTCATCCGTCTTAAGTTAATCATTATCGTCGGCCCAATCAATCCATTTTCAATCTTAAAGTGGATTTGGTGTCGCAATCATCCTGTTATCCTTTAATCCGATCAATCAGCATCCTACGTCACCTAGGGTAATCTCTGAACAGGGTTTACAGTCCCTTTCGTCATCATTCAATCTTATCAATCATCAATCAATCCAATCCAATCCAATCCAATCCAATCCAATCCAATCCAATCCAATCGCATTCCAAGCAAATCACCTTCGACCCAATCAATCTACTTCCATCTCGAAGCAAATTCGGTGTCATAATCATCCTTTGATAATCAAATCCGATCATCAGAATCAATTCCATTGCATCATTCGATCATCCTAATATGAGCTTTAATCCAATCCTGATCTGAGCTTGACCTAAATCTCGATTTGAGCTTTAGTCCATTCCCATCCCAAATCTTTGATCCATCCTCTTTATGCTTTCATCATCATGAATCCTTATCCTCCATCAATAGTAGTCAAGGGAAACCCTAATTACGTCGACAACAATAACAAAAGTCTTGTCGATCAAGAGGAATATGACATAGATTCCCTTAACACTATCATTTGTAGTAAGCTTTCTCCACCTGCTTTCCAAAATCTAATCACCCCTTCAAGTTTTCTCGTTATGTCTTCATCCATGCCTAATCATGCTCCTTATGCTACCTTTGACAAGGTATATCCATCATATCCTTCATCTACATCATCCTCTTATCCAACACCTGCATCCTCTTATCCTAGTCTACCATCCCAATACCCCTATCCTAATCCCCCGTCCACATCCTCCTATCTCAATCCTTCATCCGTATATACCCACTACCCTAATCTTCCATACCAATCTGCTCACCCTAATCCTACATTCACACCTTCCTATCCCAATCCAACATCCAGACCAACCTATCTCAATCCACCACCTCAATCTACCCATCCTAATTGTAACGCTTGGGAGATAAGCAAAAGCATTTTTAAATTGTTCAATCCGATTCGAATGTTTACTTTGAAAATTATGCCATTAATAAGAGTTTTCAAAATAAACTCAATGTAAAAGAATTAAAACAAATTGCATTTTCTATATATAGAATATAACATTTGCATTTCATCATGATTATGCACATGGCCAAGAATATCATTGCATTTTCATATATATTCACCCATATTCTGAAGAGATCAATAAATCAATAAATATTCACATTTGCGTGAGACCAATAACTTCAATAAATAAATTTTGTATCAATGTTATACTAGAATCTTAATAACACATCTATTTCAATGTTGCGGTAACAAATGCCAATTACAATTACATGTACAATGGGCTTCACAAGCCATTCTAGTAGGATACTCAAGTATATAAATAGTAAAATAAAAAACTAGGAACCTCCAACCGCCATGACACCATCGGTCTTCTTGTGAGCTGGGGCCAAAGTGTGATTCAGGCGCCTTTTCCGCCCAACCACGAAGTACATGACTTCCCCGGGTTCCTTCCTAACTTGAAGGAATCCCTGACCCTGCATAAGGAGCCTAGCAACCTGACACAATAAAACAGGAGGGAACTCTCGATGCATGCCTGGTGCCTATATGCATTTCTAATATGAGAACATATTTCTTGCAACAGGAGGTGGCAGAGACTCAAATACATATATTTCTAGGCTTTTAAAACAAATTCATCTATTTCAATGGTACAAGTGCTTGGCCAAGCATAAATAAAAACAAGTGGTAGTTTCAGAAAAGGTAAAACTACTGTCTCTGTGGATCCACCTTCAGCATCCTATCTCGGAAGTTACCAAAATATAGTATAATAAAGTGCAAGAATAGAAAGTTGTGCATTTTCCATACATGCTTCATGCATTCTATTGACTCTAAATGAATTTTCTTCATTTATCCACATTCAAAAAAAAATTGGTTTTCAAACTGATTTCCATGCATACTTAGGTTTCAAACGAGAGTTTCAAAACATCTTTTGAGTTTCATTTTATCATGTTGAACAAAACAATAGGTTGTAAAGTTTCAGTATTAAAATAACATCTGCTCTTTTCTTAGTAAATTTTCTCTGATTTGGTAAAGGAGTCTGTTTTCACTCCAAGCTATTCTCTTGAATGTTCTTGTTCAAGTTTGGTTTTTCAAATGTAAAAATGCATGCACATCATGATACTTTCAATGTATGAACACAAGTAGAGGAAATAATTTTCTGTATAAAACAGTGTTCTCAGATTTATGTATATTTCTATATCTTCAAAATTCAAGCTAATTTGAAAGTGGAATTCTCAATTTGCTACAGGTTTCTGGTTAACAATAATATACAGTAACAGGATAATTCTTTTAGAAAAACAGAGGTTTGCAAATTTTCATTTGAGTTTTATATTGTATGCTAATATTCAGAAATCTACATCTGTATGTAAGCATAAGACAATGTGACCAAAGAAGATCACCAATTTGCATGGTTCTCAGAGGTACATTTTCATATTTCCAGCTTCAAAAATACTGAGATTTTTATATATATTTGTCAGAAATATATCACATTATGAAGATGGTTTTCCTGTATAAATTCGCATTTATGTATATATATATACATGCATATATATATACATGCATATATATACATATATATATATATGTTATAAACAAAAAAAGAAATACAGATTTTCATAATTGTTTTCATGTTTTCTGGTTGTGCACACAGAAAAGAGCATTAAACAGGGTTCTAAGCAGATGATAAGCACCCCAAAGGTGCTGGGAGGCCTTGCCTCTCGCATGGGGAGGGCGCGGGCTGTGAGGAGGCCGCACCCCCTCCACAGGTCGCGGCCTGTGGAGGGCGCAAGCCTCCCCACAGTGTCGTCCCTTCATTTGGGAAGGGTTGGGGATTAAAATCCCTCCCCATACATTAAAACAAATTCTTCAAAACAAAATTCGCCCAGCATTCAATTGCAATTAAATTCATTTCAAAAGAATTTCGAAATAATATCTGGTAAATGTTTTCTTGCAAAATTTTGTGTATATATATATGCATATATGCACAGGAATGCAAATTATTGTGTATATATATATATTTATATATACATAATTTCATATCTTTTCTCTCACAATTTTCTGTACAAAACAATAGCAAATGAGGGTAGTTTCATGAAATGCAGATTTGCAAAAGATTATAACCCTGTTCTGGAAGAATTAAATTGGGTATTTTCTTAATAGTGTAACAAATGAAGAGAAGGTTTTTACCCAGATTTAAAAATAAAACTTAAAGACATTTTCTCAGGTATTTGTAATCATTTTTTGTAAAATCTTGCATACAAATTCTCCAATTTCATACTGAAATTCAAACTGGTTTAAAAGAAAAGAATGGAAAAAAAAACCCGGCAGATTACTCTAGTTGCAGATGTCTAGAATTTCCTTTAGTCTCTTTCTCCCTGAGCCCTAGTTATTTTTGAATAATCTTCTCTTCTCTCCCCTTAAAGCCTTATTCCCTTCTTCTGAGAGTCATGCAGACCCTTTCAAAATGACAGATGTATATTTTTCTTGGCAAATATTACATGCAAAATAAAAAAGGTAGCCACTTGCCAAGAGCATTGTTGGTTTTAAGGAGAATTTCCCAGAACCCAAAGTTTCTCGGGACTGTTTTTCTATTTGTTATTAGTTTTCCCTCTCCAAATTTTGGACTTGGTTTTAAACATATGCAAATAAAAATATTTCCACTTTATCATATGCAAATAAAAACATTTCCACTTTATTTTAATTTCATAAATAGATAAAATTTAATAAACAGGTTTTCAATTATTGCACAGAAAGTGGGATATATATTAAATAAAAAAAAAATCATAATCCTTTCAAAACTATAATTGATAATTAATTTTTTTTTATGTTATTATTTTTATCATTTACTTATTCAAACCATTTATTACCTATTTTGTAAGTAATTCAAAACAATCATATTGAAACAGACATTGCCTAAATGCAACTATATGATTCTTAGGTGCTGTGTGTGTGATTGAGAGTTCCTCCTCTTTTACCCTATCGGGAAGCTAGCCTTCTTTCCTCAATCACACTCTTGGTCTTTGGCCACCTGCAACTCAAGTGCACTCAGGCGTGCAACAACGAAATTGTATTAGTAACCGATATAGAGATATAAATCAAAGCAATAATTAAATCAATACTTCTATTTTGTTCTATCTTGCATATTTTAAAATAAAATGCGTTCATAATTCCAAAAGCAAATATATATATATTTTTTTTCACATTTCCATACACCAAGCATTTTATTATATCATATTACTCTAACACGCACCATCATTCATATAATAAATCCCACAAAGCCATGGTCAAAACAACATCAAAGTCTGAGACATGACATCCTTCCCCACTTGGAAGAGATATTGTCTCGATGTCTAAAAGCAAGTTATATAACAAAATTGAGATACCAGTTTATCATAAGTCTCTATATGAAAGAAAATAAGAGTATGCTAAGATCTCAAATGAGGAAAGACTCTATCTATATCCTCAGCATTCTCCCAGTGGCATTATCCATCGAATACTGGTCCCACTGGACCCTGTACTGCATAATGTCCCTATTTTGCAACTTAACGTTTCACTCTTCCAAGATCCTGACGGGCTCCACCTGTATCACCCTTGGGTCCTGAACCTGCAATGCACGCCAATCAAGGATATGAGAAATATCTGGATGGTAAGGCTTAAGTACTGAGACATGAAATACATTATGTATCCGGGATAGAGCTAGTGGCAGAGCAAGCCTGTAAGCAACTGGATTCACCACCTCCAAAACATCAAAGGGGCCAACAAATCTAGGGGCCAACTTAGAGTTCTTGCCGAAAGAGATTGAACTCTTATGTGGCCAAACTCTCAAAAAGACCTTATCTCTTGCAAAGAACTGCCTGAAGCTTCGATTCTTGTCCGCTAGACTTTTCTGTCTATCTGCAGCTTGTTTTAATTTTTCCTTAATGATCTTCATTTGGTCTTCCATTTCTCTGAGCATCTCAGGGCCAATCACAACCCTATCTTCTACTATGTCCCAACTAATGGGTGTCTGACATTTACGTCCATAAAGAGCTTCAAAAGGTGCCATACCCAAAGAAGCATGGTAGGATTTGTTGTAAGCGAACTCTACCAAAGGAAAATACTCCTCCCACTTATGTTGCTGCTCCATACAATACATGCGGAGAAGATCTTCTACTACCTGATTCACCCTCTATATCTAACCATCGGTCTGAGGATGATATGTGGAACTGAAATTCAATTTAGTTCCTAGGGAAGAGTTCAATGTGATCCAAAACCTGGAAGTCATCCGAGTGTCTCGATCTGAAATGATCGTTTCTGGCACTCCATGCAAATGGAAGATTTCCTGAACAAATTTTCTTGCTAAAACCATTGAACCATCTTTGAGGTTTCCAGGAATAAAATGAGCAACCTTTTTCAACTTATCCACCACAACCAAGATGGTATCATGTCGATTCCTAGACATTGGCAACCCTTGAATAAAATCCATAGTGATAACCTGCCACTTATACTCTGGCACCCTATGAGGATATAAGAGTCATGCCAGATGCACATGCTCAGCCTTGACTTGCTGGCATTCTTAGCATCAGGCTACATATGAAGTAATATCCATTTTAAGTCTTGGCTAGAAGTATAGTGGCCTAAGTCCTTCCATCATCTTTGTAATACCAGGATGTCCTGAGTATGGTGCATTGTGGAACTCCTCTAGCACCAACTCTCTCAAGTTTGCAGAACTAGGAATGTACATCCGCCCCTGGAATCTCAAGAGCCCATCCGATTCAAATACATAACCCTCATATTGACGATCCGAGGAATTCTCCCCTAGGGCTTGTTTCACCCTTTCATAATGTTCATCCCCAAGTGAGGATTGAACTACCTGCTGCCTAAAATCTGATTTTATGGTAACCATGGCTGCAAGGTGCCTCCTTCTACTCAAGGCACCAGCCACCCTGTTTTCCTTACCCTTAATATATTCAATTCCAAATTCATATTCACTCAAAAATTCTAGCCATTGCCTTCGTTGGGCATTAAGATTGGGTTGAGTGAAGATATATCTTAATCCTACATGGTCTGTCTTCAGTTCAAAAGGCTTTCCCAAGAGATAATGCCTCCACATCTGTAAAGCATGGACTATGGCTGCCAACTCTAAGTCATGTGGTGCATAGTTTAATTCATGTTGCTTTAACTTCCTCGATTCATATGCTACCACTTGCCCTTCTTGCATAAGAACTGCTCCTACCCCTTCCCCTGATGCATCAGTAATAACTATAAAATGGCCATTCGAATCGGGCACAACTAGGATGGGTGCAGTAGTGAGTTTCTCCTTAAGCAGCTAAAAAGCTCTCTCACACTTATCACTCCATTCAAATTTCTTTTCTTTCTTCTGCAGTGCAGTGATGGGTGCTGCAATTGTCGAGAACCCTTGAACGAATCTCCTATAATAACCTGCAAGACCCATGAAACTTTGAACTTCAGAGACATTCTGTGGCGCTGGCCATTCCATAATTGCCTTAATCTTTTCTGGGTCCACCTTTACCCCTTCCGCTGAAATAACGAGTCCCAAATAGTGCACCTCAGATTGGAAGAAAGTGCATTTAGACATCTTTCCATATAGCTTATGTTCCCTCAGTCACTGCAACACAATTCTTAAATGCTTCTCATGTTCTTCCTTTGACTTAGAATAGGTCAAGATATCATCAAGAAAGATTAGGACAAAGTTATCTAAACAATCTCGGAAGACACTATTCATCAGGTTCATGAAAGTTGCAGGAGCATTACTTAGCCCAAATGGTAACACCGTAAACTCGTAGTGCCCATACCTTGTTCTGAAGGCAGTTTTGTGAATGTCTTCTTCCTTCAATCTCAACTGGTGGTATCCTGATCTTAAATCAATTTTCAAGAATACATTGGCATCTTTCAACTGGTCAAACAAGTCATCAATGTGTGGAAGCATGTATTTTTTCTTGATAGTGACCTTGTTAAGCATCATATAGTTAATGCATAACCTTAAGGTCCCATCCTTCTTTTTCACAAAAATAACTAGAGCTCCCCAAGGCGACACGCTTGGTCTAATAAAACCCTGCTTCAATAATTATTCCAGTTGGGCCTTAAGCTCAAATAATTCTGTCGTGTTCATCTTGTAAGGAGCTTTAGACTGAGGTTCTGCCCCTAGTAGCAAATCAATGGAAAAATCAAACACATGCCTAGGTGGTAGCTCAGTTAGTTCTATAGGAAAAACATCCTCAAATTCTTTTAGAATGGGATGACCATTAATTGAGGTTTCTTTCTCATCAAGGTCCTTGACCTTTATTGCAAAGATAGTGCATCCCTTCCGACTTTCCTTTTTCAACTGCATGGCAGAGACTTTCCTAAGCTCTAAACTCTTTTTAATGCCACAAAGCTCCACATGGTTTCCTTGGTCATCAAGACACTTTATTGACTTCTCTTTGCAATCCAAAAGAGCCTTATGTTCAGAGAGCCAATTTATCCCTAATATTATATCATAAGACCCCAATGGTGCAACATACAAATTCACTTGCATTTGAAGGTTAGGGAGTTCAAGTTTACTGAAATACATGCATTGCTCTACCTTCCTCTCTACCCGGTTTCCATACTGAACTTTCCAAGAATTCACCATAAAACTCGGTCTAACTGATAACTTAGTCAAAACATGAGGATCTACAAAACTATCAATAGCACCAGTATCAATCAAAATAGAAACAGGGCATCCAAACAATTTACCCGATAGCTGGATAGGAGTGGCTTGATAATCTACTAGGTGATTGTCAACCGCCGCATGAATATGATGTTGATTCCTGTTATTCTGTTTGTTATTCCTCTGAGGGCACATATTGGCGTAATGCTTGCCACCACAAGTATAACAACCCCCATGAGGTGCTTTGGGCTTGTTAGAAAAATCTCTCCTGTTATTATCATTCCTTTTATTGAAATTTCCCCTCTTGTTGTTATTGTTCTTGTTTCCATCATTGCGGTCCTGAGGACTACCATCCCTCTTCAGATTTCTGATTTTCCTATTATCATTCCCTTGATTGTCCTGTTTGCTCTGACCAACCTGATTGTTATTACCTTGACGATTTCCCTGGAACTTCTTATTGCCATACTTGGCTTCCCTACTCTTCTTATAGTTAGCAACTTGTTGTAGCTTGTGCTCCTATTTAATTGCCAAATCAAAAACTTCATCCATGGTGGCTGGATTATGCAGATCTATTTCATTTCCAATTTGAGGTCTAAGCCCCAAAATAAATTTTCAAACTCGAAACCTCTCATCATGCTGGTACTGGGGTGCATACTTGAGCAAGTGAGAATTTCTCCCAATACTCAGTCACTGTCATGCCACCCTGTATGAGTACCTAGAATTCTGTCATTTTCTTGTCAAAGTAAGATTGTGGTAACCACCTCTTTCTAAATAATTGTAGAAACTTATCCCAAGTTACCTTCCCATGCATAAACTGCTTATCCACCCTTTCATTTTCCCACCAAGTAGCAGCCTCACCGGTGAGTTGATAAGAACCGCATTCAACCTTTGTTTCATTTGATAGATTTCGTAGGGAAAAATACCTCTCCATTTCTATAACCCAGGCTTCTACTCCATCTCCAAGGGTTTTCCCATAAAACTTCGGAGGAGCGACCTTCTTTAGGTCTTTTCCCAACTCCTCAGCCACCCTATTTAGATTTCCTTCATTTCCAGGTGGTTCAACATTTGTTTCTCCATCAGTTTCATTTGTGTTTAATCCTTGACGACCAATTTGCCTCTCCTATTCTAGTTCCTCAATTCTAGCCCCCTGACTTTGCAGCAAGGCCAAAATTTGGTCCAATTTATCATTGGGATCTCCACAAGATCCTCCAATCTGCTGGTACACTCTATTCTCCATTTAAGGTCACCCTGGCTAAAGCACAACATCATACGTAGTTAGGCATAGGTCCTAGAGTTGAACCTTGCCACTCTGATACCAAGATGTAATGCTTGGGAGATAAGCAAAAGCATTTTTAAATTGTTCAATCCGATTCGAAAGTTTACTTTGAAAATTATGCCATTAATAAGAGTTTTCAAAATAAACTCAATGTAAAAGAATTAAACCAAATTGCATTTTCTATATATAGAATATAACATTTGCATTTCATCATGACTATGCACATGGCCAAGAATATCATTGCATTTTCACATATATTCACCCATATTCTGAAGAGATCAATAAATCAATAAATATTCACATTTGCGTGAGACCAATAACTTCAATAAATAAATTTTGTATCAATGTTATACCAGAATCTTAATAACACATCTATTTCAATGTTGCGGTAACAAATTCCAATTACAATTACATGTACAATGGGCTTCACAAGCCATTCCAGTAGGATACTCAAGTATATAAATAGTAAAATAAAAAACTCAGAACCTCCAACCACTGTGACACCATCGGTCTTCTTGCGAGCTGGGGCCAAGAGTGTGATTCAGGCGCCTTTTCCGCCCAACCACGAAGTACATGACTTCCCTGGGTTCCTTCCTAACTTGAAGGAATCCCTGGCCCTGCATAAGGAGCCTAGCAACCTGACACAATAAAACAGGAGGGAACTCTCGATGCATGCCTGGTGCCTATATGCATTTCTAATATGAGAAAACATATTTCTTGCAACAGGAGGTGGCAGAGACTCAAATACATATATTTCTAGGCTTTTAAAACAAATTCATCTATTTCAATGGTACAAGTGCTTGGCCAAGCATAAATAAAAATAAGTGGTAGTTTCAGAAAAGGTAAAACTACTGTCTTTGTGGATCCACCTTTGGCATCCTATCCCGGAAGTTACCAACATATAGTATAATAAAGTGCAAGAACAGAAAGTTGTGCATTTTCCATACATGCTTCATGCATTCTATTGACTCTAAAAGAATTTTCTTCATTTATCCACATTCATAAAAAAATTGGTTTTCAAATTGATTTCCATGCATACTTAGGTTTCAAACGAGAGTTTCAAAACATCTTTTGAGTTCCATTTTATCATGTTGAACAAAAGAATAGGTTGTAAAGTTTCAGTATTAAAATACATCTGCTCTTTTCTTAGTAAATTTTCTCTGATTTGGTAAAGGAGTCTGTTTTCACTCCAAGCTATTCTCTTGAATGTTCTTGTTCAAGTTTGGTTTTTCAAATGTAAAAATGCATGCACATCATGATACTTTCAGTGTATGAACACAAGTAGAGGAAATAATTTTCTGTATAAAATAGTGTTCTCAGATTTATGTATATTTCTATATCTTCAAAATTCAAGCTGATTTGAAAGTGGAATTCCCAATTTGCTATAGGTTTCTGGTTAACAATAATATACAGTAACAGGATAATTCTTTCAGAAAAACAAAGGTTTGCAAATTTGCATTTGAGTTTTATATTGTATGCTAATATTCATAAATCTACATCTGTATGTAAGCATAAGACAATGTGACCAAAGAAGATCACCAATTTGCATGGTTCTTAGAGGTACATTTTCATATTTCCAGCTTCAAAAATACTGAGATGTTTATATATATTTGTTAGAAATATATCACATTATGAAGATGGTTTTCCTGTATAAATTCGCATTTATGTATATATATATATATATATACATAGATACAACTGAGTATATATATATACATATATATATATATATGTTATAAACAAAAAAAGAAATACAGATTTTCATAATTGTTTTCATGTTTTCTGGCCGTGCACACAGAAAAGAGCATTAAACAGGGTTCTAAGTAGATGATAAGCACCCCAAAGGTGTTGGGAGGCCTTGCCTCTCCCATGGGGAGGGCGCGGGCTGTGAGGAGGCCGCACCCCCTCCACAGGCCGCGGCCTGTGAAGGGCGCGAGCCTCCCCACAGTGTCGTCCCTTCATTTGGGAAGGGATGGGGATTAAAATCCCTCCCCATACATTAAAACAAATTCTTCAAAACAGAATTCTCCCAGCATTCAACTGCAATTAAATTCATTTCAAAAGAATTTCGAAATAATATCTGGTAAACGTTTTCTTCCAAAATTTTGTGTATATATATATATGTATAGATGCACAGGAATGCAAATTCTTGTGTGTATATATATATATTTATATATACATAATTTCATATCTTTTCTCTCACAATTTTTTGTACAAAAGAATAGCAAATGAAGGCAGTTTCATGAAATGCAGATTTGCAAAAGATTATAACCCTGTTCTAGAAGAAAGAAATTGGGTATTTTCTTAACAGTGTAACAAATGAAGAGAAGGTTTTTACCCAAATTTAAAAATAAAACTTGAAGGCATTTTCTTAGGTATTTGTAATCATTTTTTGTAAAATATTGCATACAAATTCTCCAATTTCATACTGAAATTCAAACTGGTTTAAAAGAAAAGAATGGAAAAAAAAAACCTGGTAGATTACTCTAGTTGCAGATGTCCAAAGTTTCCTTCAGTCTCTTTCTCCCTGAGCCCTGGTTATTTTTGAATAATCTTCTCTTCTCTCCCCTTAAAGCCTTATTCCCTTCTTTCGAGATTCATGCAGACCCTTTCAAAATGACAGATGTATATTTTTCTTGGCAAATATTACATGCAAAATAAAAAAGGTAGCCACTTGCCGAGAGCATTGTTGGTTTTAAGGAGAATTTCCTAGAACCCAAAGTTTCTCAGGACTGTTTTTCTATTTGTTATTAGTTTTCCCTCTCCAAATTTTGGACTTGATTTTAAACATATGCAAATAAAAATATTTCCACTTTATCATATGCAAATAAAAACATTTCCACTTTATTTTAATTTCATAAATAGATAAAATTTAATAAACAAATTTTCAATTATTGCACAGAAAGTGGGATATATATTAAATAAAAAAAAATCATAATCCTTTCAAAACTATAATTGATAATTAAATTTTTTTTATGCTATTATTTTTATCATTTACTTATTCAAACCATTTATTACCTATTTTGTAAGTAATTCAAAACAATCATATTGAAACAGACATTTCCTAAATGCAACTATATGATTCTTAGGTGTTGTGTGTGTGACCGAGAGTTCCTCCTCTTTTACCCTATCGGGAAGCTAGCCTTCTTTCCTCAATCACACTCTTGGTCTTCTACCACCTACAACTCAAGTGCACTCAGGCGTGCAACAACGAAATTTTATTAGTAACCGATATAGAGATATAAATCAAAGCAATAATTAAATCAATACTTCTATTTTGTTCTATATTGCATATTTTAAAATAAAATGTGTTCATAATTCCAAAAGCAATTTTTTTTTTTTTTCACATTTCCATACACCAAGCATTGTATTATATCATATTACTCTAACACGCACCATCATTCATATAATAAATCCCACAAATCCATGGTCAAAACAGCATCAAAGTTTGAGACGTGACACTAATCCACCATCCCAATATCCTTGCTACAATCCACCACCCACATCCTCATGTCCTAATTCACCATTCCAATACCCCTATCTTAACCCTTCATCTAATCTTAATCCCCCATCTACTCATAGTCTTCCATCCAATTCCATTCCTCAATCTAATCCTAGTCCACCAATCCATAACCCTAATCCCCTTCCAATCCCTAATCCTTCATCCACTCCTATCTCACCATCCAAGCATAGAGTATGCAAGTTCCTCACTCTAGAAGTTCTCCAAGGACTTATAACAAAGAAGACATCTCCCACTCCACACCTTGAAGTTGTGGAATCATGCCATCCCAACCCATCATCCACAGTCATTAGTGATGAGACTCATCTCCACCCAACACCTATCATTGATGATACCACCCCTGACACCACTCAAACCATCAAAACCATCACATCCTCTAAATCCACTGAGCCCCCATCTCCTACCATCACATCTACTAAATCCATTGAACACCCACCTCTTACTCTGAGAGCCATCGAACCCATCGATGACACCCTAATCCAATCCACTTCTTCCACTCCTAGTGTCACTAAAATCCATTCCCATGAATGTTTTGAATCCTCCATCCCTCCATCTTCCCCACTTGAAGAGTCCCACCAAGACTCCATTATCATGCTTCCTGCACATGATGATTCATGCCAAGAGCCCAATCCAAATCATTCCAACATTTCCCCTTCTCCAGATCAAGATCCTACCATCCCATCTAGTCCACCTCAAGATCATAGTCCCCCATCCATTCCATCCCATGATCCCCTTGTCATTCAAGCTTCCTCCGCTCCATCTCCATCTCCATCGCATGAGCCCACTACCACAAATCTAGATCCTATCATATCCCTTGATCCCTCTCTTGATACCACCCATCCAAATGCTTCTATCCCATCATCTCCCTCTCATGACTCCCCATCATCGCCTAAAACTGCTATCCCCACACCGCTTGCATATCCCCTTGGTACTCTCACATTCTTCAGTGGCGGCCTCCTTGTAGAAGAAAACCATAGTGTATATACCACCCATCATCCTCCACCTAATAATGGACTTGCATCATGTTTTCAGACTAACACAAATCATATCATGGATTGCATGCTCAAGAAAATGAACTATCAAGGAAAAGGTCTAGGCCTTCATGAGCAAGGTATTTTAGAGCCCATCCAAGTCAAAGAACAAATTTGCATGTAAGGTCTTGGACCTATTTCCCAAGACTCACAATCTAAAGATGTTGGTACAACCTCTAGACATCCTCAACGAGCCTTTTCCAAAAGAAATGTCGGCTCTTCCCATCTCTCCACCAAATCATATGTTGCCATCCCTCCTCCTCTATCGTATCACCTCAAAACAACCATCCATATTCCTCCTTCATTTGCTCCATCCATTTTGGGTCCTTACATCCCTCCATCCACCATCTCCCATCCTTTTTCTACTCCATCCATCTTGGGTTCTTATGTTCCTCCACCCACTCTATCTACTTTGGGTCTATATATCCCAAGATCACCTCCTCCATCTTGTCCTTTTATCCATCCAATACCTATCCATGTCATCCATCATAAACATCCTAATCAGGATCAACAAAGGCACATACCCACACATTTTCCATCTACACGTAATCCTCATAATTTTATCTCCATTGCTCTACATCATCCATATCCTTGCACCCATCCCATTGCTACTAAATGCACTTTGGATGCTAAAGTAAAAATACATAAATCCAAACATCCACATGAATCTAAATCTCCCCGTGTCCCCTCTAAAATACATGGTGAAGAGAAGAAAAATCTAAATCCAAATCAAATCCATGGGCCACAAAGACCCACCAAAGTAAAGATCAAAACCATGTGGATCCCAAAGCATAAAGATGAAAAGCCTTTAAATGAAAAATTTGTAACAACATCCAACATTGCTTGTACAAAGGCTAATCATTTTCATCCACCCTCTCCTAAATCTATTTTGGGTCCCTATGTCCCAAAATTCACTATTCCATCTCCTCCATTATCCCCAAATTCCCCATCCATTAATACTCCTATCATTTCACATCCATCACCATATGTGCCAATGTTGGTCCTGAACTCACCACCCCATCACACATCCACCCAATCATTCTATCCATACCCTTTCCAGCATCCCATCCATTACCCCACATATCTCCCCCATCAAATCCCTCTAATTCATCCTCTTGCATAATCCATTTATCCTAATAAGATTGTACCAATGTCCAACAGTCACTTCGAATATGGGCTCTTAACACCTTGTATGGAACTTGATGCTTGAGTCCTTCATCCATCTCCTTATTGCATGTTTTCTAAATCCACCTATTCACCTCCCTATCCTTATCTATCTCCTTCTGCATGCTATCCAAAAAGGTCAAAAAAAAAATCCAAAATCCAAAAAAATAAAATAGTAAAGAGAAATAATCTGTCCAATGGTGAAAATTTGGAAAACAAGCACCTTGGATAAGTACCATGATGAAAACCTAGAAAACAGGCATCATGCATAAATCCCCATCTGCATGTGGGGGTAGCTTCCTGATGTACATTCCCCTCATCTGCACACTATCCTACTCCTCATTCACAATCGTCTACCTCCCTTATCCACCTGTCATGCTACCCTCAATCTCCCTTCCTTATCCATGCATCCTATCTTCATCCATCTCACTCCTTTATTTTCCTATCCTTCTCTATTGCATCTTTCATGCCTCCTCGCACATGACATATCTAGAGTGGAGGCATATATCTTCCTTTGTGATAAAGTCCTTGGAGACACCATTCATTCCATCAGAGCAATCCCTTCCATTTCCTATCCTCATCTCCTTATTGTTATATCCATCTCCCCATCCTTATCTTTTATCCCTCCAAACAATCCTTTTATCCATCTCCCCATCCTTACCTTCCTATCCCTCCATCATAGCACCCCTTTTCATCTATCCATCTGGTAACCTTTTCCTCATCCAAATCCTTATCCCTCTATCCAATCCATCCAAACAATCCTTTTCCTCCCCCCATCCTCTATCCTCATCCCATCTCATAATCCCTTTTCATTGGTATCTAGCTATAGGCTACTCCCCATGCAATCTAATGCCATTTATCTTATTGTCATCACTTACGCTCCTTTTGAACATCTTTTCAATCTCCTCTCCTTTTTCATCCCTCATCTCTCCACCATATCATCCTCCCAATTAATCTTTTGATGATTTGGATAACTATCCCATCCCTAAGCTTCATGATCACCATCATCCTATCTAATCCAATAGGTCTATCTTGTCTTATCGTATCAGTCCCATCATTTTATCCCCTTATCTAGGGTTATCTCATTATCCTTTATCCATCATTTGTCTTTGGCCTTTTGTCAAACTACGTTGCCCCTGCACTTTCATGTAGGCAAGGTCGATCATTTGATCCACCCCTGGGGTTCCATCATCGATCTATATTGTCCACTTTGCTCCTTTTTTCCATCCTATCTTTATCATCCATTGAAGTCTCCATCATGGTTTGTCGTCAACCTTTCATTGAACTATGAGGGCTTTGCGCTTTCACATAGTCAAGGCTAATCTTTGAATGGCCCCTAGGTATTTAGGATGTTTTAGTCTCGTGTCTTGTCTCTCTTGTGTCATGTCATCGAGCTATTCCCTTATCTAGCTGGTTCATAACAAACGAGATCCACTTGTATTAGTAGACCCAATCAGTTTTGAATATCTTGTGTCATATCAATCTTTCAGTTTAGTATCCATCATCGGTCTCAATTGGATGCATCCTTCCTAATAGACCTCATCAATCCCATCCATCCCCTTGATCCTATGGCAAAGGACATTTGAAATTGATTGCGATCTTTTGATGCTTTTGGATTTTTTTTTATCATTTGATCTCCCCATCATCACTTGTCATGGTCGCCTTGATCCATCATATCATGGTGTGCTTTGACTCGTCAATATAGGGGTGTATCTTGATCTTTTCTATGTTGATATCTTCTCGGTTGTCCCACGTAGTACCCACCAAGATCCCTGTGGTCTTATGTTATGCTGGGGCATCCTTGTGTGTGCGGTTATCCCAATACCTAGCCCGACCAAAGTCATCGCGACTTTGGGGTGTTGGGATAGCATTTTTTTTTTTTGTGTTTGTCTCATGCATTAGACACTAATCTGCCTTGGTCCTTTATACCTTGGTGTATCGTGTCTTCTGCTATAGCAAAAATCAATGCTCCTAACGATGGAAAATTGCATTTCATCTCCATCCTCTCATCTATCAAAATCCCCCCATCCATTCATCCTTCATCACTCTACCCTCCCAATCTCCTTCCACCTTTGCATCCTCTTCCTCATCTCCCCTTTCATCCTTTCATCCATTTCAAGAGAACACCCGTGTTCTCTTGAACCTGCATGTCTTCTCGAGGGGGAATCCTCAATCCCTAACTTTCATCTTCACCCCTATCATCTTCCCTTCCTAGTCACTCCTTTGAATGACTAGGGCATCTCTCCCAATCTAACCATCTTCTTCTAGGTTCTATGTTTTAATATTCTTTGAAATGATGCTACTTCATAACACCATCTCAAAGAGGGGAAAAATGTAGACACCTAAATTTGGACACATATTTTATCCAAATTTATCCCTTTTCATCTAAACATCCCCTTATCCGCATTAATTAAGTAATATCACTATTATTTAATTAGTACCTCTAAAGTTCTTCTAATCCCTAAGGTATCTAGTTAAATAATTTAAATACCTTCCCGCTTTCATCAAATGAATTAAATAAATATGATATTTATTTAATTCCTCACATGTCATATCCCTTTCTTAATCCTAATTATTCTCCTAATCTTATCATTCTAGGGATGTGCACATGCCTAATCCTTGATTAGGATGTGTCACATCCTCCAACTTTTGCAAGTTGGCCTCTAATCTCTCTTAGCCACCTAACCCTCCTCTAATCCTTCATTAACTAGCCTAATCAACCTCTAAAGGAATTTTTAATTCCTTTTATCCTTCCCAAGGAATATTAAATTCCTTTTTATCTTCCCCATGTGACTTTGACTTGTCACATCAAGTCACATGTCACATCCTCCATGATTTCCCACTTACCTCTAATCTGTCATTAATTTGTCTAATTAGGTACTTGTACAACCTTAATCACTTAATTAGGTCAGCCTAATCTCCATGTCATTTATGGAATGTGTCCTAAGTCAACCTGATTAAAGGCTTTTTCCTTTTGGAGAAGGCACTCCATTCCCCATGTGAATTTTTAATTCACATTTAATCCCCCAATGCATTTCAAAGAATTTTAAATTTTTTCTCTCATTCCCATGTGGATATTTGAGGAATTTTTAATTCCTCATATGTCCTCTCACCCACATGGGGACAAGGACCTCCTTTATGAGGAGATCTTGTCCAAATCCCAAGGTACTATGTGGTACCTCCATGTCATGTACTCTCCTTCCAACTCATTTACACATCATCTTCTTCAATCCACTTCACATGCCACATGCCAAGATGTGAGGACTTGTGAGTTCTCAACTCACCATAGCCCTACATCTTGGCCTTGTTGGTTTGATACCAACCATCCATTTCCTTAGAGAATTCAAAATTCTTTATAAATACCCCCTCTTTTCTCTCATTTTAGGGGGGAGATCATTTATGCTAGCCAAAATTTTGCAAAATTTTCTCTTGAGCCATACTTAGTCAAATTCTTGCATTTGCATCCATTATCACCTATTTTCCATTCATCTTGCATTCATCTTGCATCTTTTGCCATCAAAGGAGCATACAACATCAAATATTGAAGGGCCAACCAAAGGATCGATTCGAGACAAGGTGAATCAACTTCATTTGTTATCTTTGCTTTGTTTTTGAATCCAACTAGGTCAATCTTGAGGTGTAAGGTATTCATAGTTGTTGTTTTCACTCTTTTGTTTGCTTCTCATTTTCTAACAAGTATTTTTGCCCTATCATAGGTATTAATCTCAAAAAAATATACAAATTGCTGGAATGATCACCAACATCTCTCTTCAAATTCATGATATGGACTAACTGCCTCTTGTGGATCATTTATCTCTAACATTTGTATCAAGCATTAACAAGTTGATCTTTTGGCGCAATATAAAACATGTTCCAACAAATGGTATTAGAGACACGGTCATAGGTTCAAATACCCTTGGGTGATGCTGAGGAGGGAATTGTTGACCTAATCACCAACATCTCCCTTCAGATTTGTGACATGGACTAATCATCTCCTGTGGATCTTTTTATCTTTGGTGTTTGTATTGAGCATTAATAGTTGATCTTTGGGTGTAACAAAAAACATATTCCAACAACAATCACCAAACATTTGTAACAAAACCAAAATGCATTCTTAACCCAAAACACTATCACTAGGTCAAGAAAAAATTATTGCATAGAACCCTTATATAACTTATAATGTTTTGTAATCACAACCTTATGATGATAATTAATTTTATAGCTCTCTTAGTGATAGACCCTTGTTATATTGCAAGGTTATGAATGCATAGAAGGACTTACTAATAAAATAAATATTAATGGTTTTTTTGATGTGTTACTAGAGCAAATACAAGGAGACTGGTGTCTAGATCCTAAGGCAATAGAGTCGCAGGTGACAAGGATAAATATTAAAGAGAATACTAGAGTACACTTGATCTACACATGAAAATGCATCCACATATACCATTGTTAGTTTTATCTACTTAGTAATCCATTAATGAACTATTCAACTCATATGCAAACACAAAAAGAGTTGTTACAAGACATGCGACAAGCTTATAATTGTATCATATTCCTCTTCAAAAATTGTGTTGAATAAAACATTCTACAAATAATATATTTTCTAATTTTTCCCACACATCAATAGAGAAATAAATCTAGACAATGATATATTAACCTTTTGTTAGTGATCTAGCACTATCTCTGCCTCGTAATTACTCTAAAAATAATTTTCTGCATATTTTCCTGCTTTGGAGATGTTACTTTGTTCTTTTTTTCCTCCTAATATCATCTAATGATTGAATGAGGAAGAAAACTGAGTAAAGTACTATGCCCATAAAACCCTAAGTTGCACCACTGTAACAACACCTAAATCCATGGTGGAGGTTGAATCATGCCAAGAATAGATGATGTAGATTGAAAGAGAATGACTACATTTATATTTGGGTGGTTGGGAAATCAATTTGTAGCAATGGAGGTAGTTGAAATTGAAATTCACACCACTCATTTGACACCCAAACAAACTGAAATGAAACTATGTGGGTTTTAGTTTTCTTTTATTGGTGTATTTACACTTATCAAGAACTATCAAATGTGTGCATACACTAGTTTTCCTTGTCACCATTATCATCTCCAATAAGAACCCCTTGACACCTTCAACTTCCAGTAAGAACCTCTACCACCATCCCACGCACTTCCCTTTATCGAGGGTGCCATGGGAATCGAGAACCAATGGTTCCTCATTCTTATGAAACCTTTGACCCTTTTTTCTACTCTTTTTACAAAGGAAAAAAATCATCATATGTTTCACAAGAACCGGGAACTGGGAACCATTGGTTCCTAGTGCCTATTAAATATCTAACCACTTTATACTTAGCCAATTTTAGATTTTAGATTTTGGTTAATTTATTGAAGCACATGGAAGGGAACACAACCGAGAGTACAATAGAAATAATGACACCTAAGAAAACATCTCAAATTAGTTACTGATGAGAGATCATACTTTATAGCCACACAAATAGAAGGGACTCAAGAAAAAGAACAATGGAAAAATTGAGTCCCAACAATCAATAAATCCATTTAGTGTCAAATTAGTTATTGACGAGAGATCACACTTTATAGCCACACTAATAAAAGGGACTCAAAGAAAAAGAACAATGGAAAAATTGAGTCCCAACGATCAATAAATCCATTTAGTGAGCACCCTATGCTCATTGCATTCCATGAGATTGCACTTCATAGAATTGTTTTGTTAAACAATTTTTGAGCCTCATTTTCATTTCCACATAACATCATTTAAAAAAAATAGAATTATGTATTGTAGAGATTTAGGAAGTTGGAAAATATCCACCAAAGTTCCACTCCTCCGACCCCCTGGCCCACTATACTGTGGCAACCTTTTTTGGGGATGAAGAGATAAAATAGATTACAAAGCCTAAAAAAATAGAACAGATTACAAAGCCTGAAGAATGCCACTGAATAGTGACATTAGTAGTCAAGTAGGCTACCACTAGAGGAACAACAAAAATAAAAACAAATCAGCTAGGAAACTAGTCAAGAAGCAATACAATACAATCTTAAAACTAATAGGCCAATCATTGCTTGGGTCTCATTAGTAGGAATGACCTGGAGATTGAAATTTCCAAAAGCAGTAATAGGAGAATCCAATGGATTAAATAGTCTAATGCTATGAATATTCTCCATGCCCGAAGAGGCTTACAAAACTAAGAAAGGAAGTAATTCTATTAGAAGCTCCTCAAAAAACATCCACAACTACTACAAGAACAACAATGTCCAATCTGTAGTAGCACTATTCAACAGCATAGTAGTGTTGAAGTATCCCACACCCTAACATCACTCTTTTACAATACTATTGGAAGTCTCTGTTTTCAAGGAAGAGTACTCTTCTTGGAATCCACAAAAGTAATTGGTAACTCATTCTCCATGTTTTTGAAAGCATCATATGATACTCTAGAAAGTAGATTTGCACTTAGAAATAAATCATGCCAGCTTTTAGACTTAGAAATTATCCAAAAAAATTGTCTAAAAGTCATAGTTTCCTTTAAAGATATGCTATCAAATTTTTGAGTCAATTTATGATTTCATAAAATTGTGAATTGTGGGAGAAAAAAGATGTCAAAATTTTCTTTGAGATGATTTTTTTTGTCAAATTTTATAAGGGAGAGGGGCCTATAGTGGGTCACCTTAACTTCACACTTTTCAAAGTCCTTTGTGAAAATTTCAAATCACTCCCAAATTTGTACATCAACTTATTTGGCAAGTCTCCTACTTATAAAATTTTGTTTCGAGGCCACATCATCAAATATAATGCCACATCAACATGTATTTTGTCAAGGTATCCAAAACGACCCAAAAAAAGGTGAGACCAATAGTGGGTCACTAGTCATGTATTATTGGTGTGCTGATGTGGCATCACATGATTTGTGACCAGTTTGTGTACGTTATGGATAAAAGTATTTTGCAATTGGATATTAACTGTAATTTTATTAGATATTAAGCTTACCCACTATGGGACCCACTTAGGCGAACTTCTATACCCACCACTGGACCCCGACTCACTATGGGCCCCTCTCCCTTAAAAGTCTTTAATATATTTTTTCTAAAACATTATCAAATGTTTAATCACATATATACAAATTAAATCAACAAGGGATTTGTGACTTGATTTAATTGACACTTTCATGTGGTCAAACTTGGCTATAAACCACTTGTGACTACAACCAATGATTGATAATTTTGAATTGATATGCAATTTGACACTTGAAAAATATTTGAGAACATTTGTGACCATGGCCATAACCATGGATTATTGAAATAGTTTTAACTCAATCAAGTTGATGTGACAAAGAATTTTCACATACAAAACATACACAACTTTCAAAATAATAACTTGATGACACGTGTCAATTTAATGAGCATAAAAGTTTAAATTTTTTCAGGAAAAAAATGAGGATAACAATTGCAGAAAAACATGGCCCTAGAAAGAGCTCTAATACTATATTTTATGGTTCTTCCTATAAGATATTAGCCAAATAATAAAAATACAAAAAAAATCTACTAGAAACACATAAATATATTGCATTGAAATTAAAGATTCATATAATAATATATCATTGGACTCTTTGAGGGGGTGGCCTCCTAGAACAATGCTCAATACAATATAATTCATGAATAATTACTACTATGAAACCATTTATGTATACAAATTTAACCAAATGAATTATTACTTCTTGGGTATGTGGAATAAAGCAATTTAGTAAAATGGATGACTTAAAAAGAACATGTTTTTAATGATTTTATTGTTAAATCTTAATACAAAAAAAATTGATTTAGAAGAAATAGTTAGGGCCATAGGTCCTAACACTAGTTCTAGATGAGATCATTAGGATGTAGTTAGAGTGTCTTTAGATATTTTTGGGGTACCTCAGTACTCTATTTTGTATCATATTTGTTTATAGGGGATTGTCACTAGTGCATATTCATTGATTCTTGTATTCAAATTGAGTAGGATATGTCAATAGTAGCACTAGTGGTGTTATTATTTTGATGAGTAAGCAATAGGTTATGGTCTTTTTGTTTGCTATAGAGATTGAGTACATGACAACTACTCATACCTATAAGGAGGCCATTTATCTCAAGAGATTGTGTTTATATATAGAGCTAATTGAAGGGTCTATTAAAAAAATCATAGTCAAACTGTCACATGTCTAACAAAGAACCTAACCTCTTGCATGCAAGGAAGAAGCATGTAGATGTCCAATACAATCTTTGAATAGAGATAGAGAAAATGCAAAGGTTTAAGTCTTTAAATATTTTAATAATATGTTCAAAGGAGTCCTCATTGGTTCCCCAATTAGTGCTATGAACAACAAGAAAGGCTTTGGCCAATTTAGTGAGGATAAATTCAATATCTACGTACACATTTTTAGGTGGTTCATATCAAAGCCCTTGGTGACTAGGATTATTCTTTGGAAGTATAGGTTATAAGATGAATTATAAATGTAGTTTGATCCCTTTACCTTTATATCCCATATTTTTTTAGATATTGTAATGTAGAAAAATGTACTCCTTTACATTTTCACACTATGTTTGGGTCCCCTTAATTAATTGGACTTAATTAAGCTTCTAATTGCCTAAATTATGTATTCATAAACCTTATTATTCCCATTTTCTGAAAAACTTATATTAAACAAATGACAACATAATTAAAACACCTTGGAAATTATGTGTCCTAGATTTAGGTCCTAGGACCCATTTTCCCAAGGTCAAATTGGTCCTCCTTAAGTGCCGAGACCCAAATTTTAATAATATTTTTTTGGCAGCATTTAATGATTCAAATTCAAGTTTCAAATATTGGCTTATGGAATAATTTTTTTTGGGAAATTAAATAAACACCTATAAATAAATAGTTATTTTACCAATTCAACATTAAGAATAAAAAAGTAACTTTTAGAAGAGAAAATATTATTGTCAAGAGAATTGAAGAGAAACATTATTAGTCATCCATAGCAACAATCAAGATCATATCATCATGTCATGTTTTGGAGCTAACATTGTGATGTAGGTTTCAAGCATTCAAGCATCAAATCAAGTGTCAAATCGAGCATCCAATCACACCAACTCATGCAAGATCCAAGCCTTAGAGTGATGGTTTGACTCCAGTCCTCTAAGGGAAACCATTGAGGATTTGGTGAGTCATGACATAGCTTTGTTCATTCATCAAATTCCTTTCATTTATCATTATCATTTATTATCAAGGTTTAATTACCAAATTGAGATTTGACTAAGGAAAAACCCTATTCATCCAAAAAAAAATTCCCTCTTTATGTGTGCAGATTTGCAAGTGAAGGACTAAAATTGGATCAAAAGAGAAATTTTGCAAAGTTGTCAAAGTTGTCAACATTGTTGTCAAGCCACGGAAAATTAGATCCTAAATTTATTTCCGACCTTTTGGAAGTGAAACTAGTGGAGAACAAAATCTCAAATCCATCTCCAAAGGACCCCCAAAGCTAAGAAAAATCCTTGTACAAAGACCCATTTTCCCTAGGGCGAATTAGTCCTTGCAAGAAACTCAACACCCATTTTTGGTGATAGGTACACATCAGTCTACCCTTCTCATATTTTCCAAAAAATTAGTTTTTTTGTTTGTGTTATCCTTTAAATCTAGATTTCAAGTTTTATATCACATAATTTATTTCATTAGGTATTTTATTTTCATCTCCCAAAACAACCAATTAGTCATTTTTGTCATAAGGAAACAACAGATCCTTCTAGTAGGGTTGACTCACCTCAAGGTTGAAAGTCAATCCTATCCTTGGGAGATCTCTTTTCCTAATGAAACAAAAAGAATATTAGGTAAGTTAGATCTATATTCTGTTTCATACACTCACCCTTCACCTATTTTTCTTTGTTTTAGATATATAGGGCCTTAACATATATATATATATATATATATATATATATATATATATATTTGTAGGAAATAAAGGTGTTTTTTATTCCTCATCTTTATCGATCCATGAAATCATTTCACCTTCAATAGTTTCATCATCTAAAAATAACCAAAGGTGGAATTTAGTTGCCTCACATTTGATAGTGATTGCAAGTGTTGAATTGAAAGGTTGAGGTTGGCTAAATATGATTTTGGAGAGTGGGGAAGGTTCCCCACATAAAAGGAATTTTGAAGCTCATAATCTCCACATGCTTTGTAAACAATCCTATCCTTGATCTCTAGAATGAGAGTGTGATAGGTTGAGGCATGGATGTGAGCGAGGCTAAATCAATATAGAATGATGATGAATGTGAGGGGGTGCGATATTATTGGTTGGAAAATGGTATAAATGATTATTACATTTAATAGTTTTTAGTATTAGAAGGGTTGTGGATTAACAAGAATAGTTATTTATATTCAAATGCATATAATTTGTCAACCTCTCAAAGAACATTATAGGGGAGATCAAGGTATAGGACTTGAAACATTATATCCATGGTAACACGCCCAACCAAAATAGGAAACTTAATGGTTCCTTTTCTTTCTCACTTTGCATCATCATAGGTGTTGATAGTGATTCTCTTTTGGGGATCCATGGCTCCTTTAGAATATCCCAATTATCTTATTAATCTTAGGGTGCATAAATTTAATCCTAATCCACCATCTATGAAGCCTCATTTAATTTTGCATTTATAGATGATGAATTCAATATGAAGGGATTTATTATGGGATGGTTGAATAGTTGGCAAGTAATTTTTAGGGAATACAAGATGATATTAAGAGGATAAGTTCCTTGTCATGGCTTGGAAAAGGTAAACATTAATGTCATTATGGATCCTAGATTCTTTCAAAGCTCTCTCTAAAATTTCTTTATGGGTGGGGGAAGTTTTTTGGAGCTCTAAGAGGGAGATTTGTGTGGGTTTTTTTTTATATGATCTAGGAGATTATATTTAGTGGATGGTTGAGAGGATTATAAAGCCCCTTGGATAATTATTTGACCTTAGCATGTGGTTACAACATAGTTAGGACTTTTTACAGTCATGGTAGCCACTTGGGATGAACTTTGTTCAATCCTACTAACTATAGAATCATAATATGTCAAGCTATGCATATTATTGGTGTGGTTGAAAGTAGAATCCTTATTATATTTGGAGAATTTTACTTCATCGTGCTTTTGGAAATTATTTTTATACATACCTAATTATTCATTTGAGGAATTTGATGGGTGGCCTTCAACTTCTATCTCACATCAATTGACAAGATCTTAGATATAGTGCTTAAGTTTCATACATTTGGTCATATCATGCCCTCTAACCCAATAATATTCACAATATTTATATCCTTCTACTATGTGGGTTTTGGTTGGTTTTTATTAAAAGATATTGTCATGGGAAATTTGATAATGTTTTCTAAGACTAGCTTTTGGTAAACCACTTTCATGGGTTACACTTCCATGGGTTCCCCCGATATATTGTATATATTTGGGATTATCATTTTTTTTAGGTTATCCTTGTGGAATGGTGAAATTATTTTGGATTGCTTGTATGTTTTGGTTATTTATTGACGGTGTTGGTGTTTGAACATTTTGAACATGTTTGGCATTGGTAACACCATCATTGATTATTTTTTTGTTCTTTGCCTAGAAATTAGGTTTATAATTGGACTAGTTATTATTATTATCTTTGGTTTCTTTGTAAAATTTGGCCAATCCTTTGTAAATAATACATCTATCTATTGTAACTCCTTTGTCAATAATTTCAACAAAAGAATTGACAAATTGAACTTGTAGGTGGAATCCAATTTCATAATTGAGATTTTGGAAGAATGTGTTAAAAAATACTTTAAAATAATGGGCCAAGGAAAAATACTTGCAAGGTGTCTCTACCACTATAGAAAGACCACAAATATCTCATCATTATATTGTTTCATTTTTCACAAATTTAGCATGGTGATTTAATGTTAATTATTGTATGAGAAGTGTGCTACACATTTCTCAACTAAGTAGTTGAATGACGAAATAGAGACTTGTGGTAATTTGATATACCAATCTAGTGCTTGACATGATAAGATACATGGAAAGAGTCACATGAGGCACAATTCACTGTAGGAAAATTCTTGACAAGCCATGCAAAATTGTTTGATGTGTTCCCCAGAGTCTCCCTTTCCCTTGTATTTATCAAACTTAGGAATTTAAAGATTTTGTGGGAAAGAGACCATGGTGATGGATTATCAATTGAGTTCATTTCTTTCAATTCATGTGCTAAATAATTTTTTGGACTAGTATTTTGGGATGAATAGATTTTGTGATAAAGGGGTGGTAATGTGTATGACATGTTATATAGGCTAATATAGTTTTGATTTAGAGGTACAGTTTCTTTTTGTTGTTGTGATGTAGGAAAATATGTGGAATATGAATTTGTAGACTTTTGTATCATGATGTTGGTTGAATGTATTGATATGATGTGGGGTGTGATGTTTGTGTGAGTTATGTAATGTTTTTAGGAATGTTCATGTTGAAATTTTAAGAGGGGGAATGGAAGTTTTGGGCGGCTTATTTTTTGGATTAAATATGATGATTAATTTTGAGGTGGTTGTGATGTGGTAGTATATGTACTTGGGTGGACTATAATTTTTGGTATTTCAACCTTTAATTGTGAATATGGATTGGGTATGGTTTGTTGTGAAATAGGGAAGTGGTTAGAAGATTGTTAAAGTTTTAACATGGAATTGGAACCACATCCTAATGTTTGTGGAAGGTTGGTATTATTGAATGGTTGAAGTGGACATGGTCCTTGTAGCAATGGAAAAAGTATACCTTTTTCCTTAGTTTGGGAATGAATAATTAATATTAAAATGAGCCTATTGTTTCCTTGATTTAGTGTTGTATTGTGTTTTTCACATTCACATTAAGTTTAGGACCCTTTTTAATAAAATGGACTTAATGGTGCCTTATTTAGGGTGGTGTAAAGTGTATCTTTTCACTTTCACATTAATCTATGGCTTTATTAATTAATTGAGATTAATTTGAGCTTAATTAGCCCCTTAAATTTAAATCCAAGACTAATTAATTGCAGTTTTTGAGGGATAAACCCCAACACACTTAAATAATATTACACAACACTTAATTTTGCAAGGAATGTGTCCTAGGCTAGTGACCTAGGACCCATTCACCACTTGGCGAAGGGTCCTCACTAGGTCCTAGGACCCCCTTTTGACATATAATTTTGCATCCACCGAAGTGTGTCCTAGTTAAGCATGCTAGGGACCATTCGACCTATGGAAAATGGGTCCTCACTTAACCCTAAGACACCCCCTTGGAATATGTTTTTGGTGGTATTTTAATGATTTTGAATCATAGATCTGATGTCGGCTTATGTTATTTGACTTTCAAGATTTAATCTTAAGTTATGTATAAATATAAGGTTATTTTGTTGAACATCCAAAATATTAAGAGGGGGGTGAATCAGTATTCCATAAAACCATTCACATAAAATCCATCTAACCATTATGACAATTTTGACTAATTCAATAAGAGAGAACATAGAAACAAATCAATGCAGCCATAAACATGAGCACCAAGATTTTTATGTGAAAACCCCAAAAAGGGAAAAACCACGATGAGGGTTAACTCATAATATATTATATCCGGATATAAATATTAAAGGGCTCACTACCATGACTCATTGTCCTTAAAAAAGGCTCACTACCCGAATACAAAAGATGGTTGACCACCAAGATACAAAGATAGTAGCTCACTACCAAGAGATTGAACTGATGGATACACCTTCAATGTGCATGGTTTAGTTCCAATGAAGTTCAGAATATGAAGTAATATCTCACACAACATTTTCTCAACAAATTTGCTTTGATCCACAACTGATAAAGCATTTAGGCTCAGACCTTTCACTTACACTTCACACTTCACACCTCTTTCCACTTTCCACACTTTCTCTCTTCTCTTCCTCAAAAAATCTTATATATATACAAGTATATCTTAATCATCAATTGGTTTAGCGTAATTAGATGAAAAAAAATAATAAAAACTCTCTTTGTTGGCACCATAAAACATTTTATCCATGTAGTGCATTGTACCAAGTCGGCTAACATCCATAAAACATAACTAGTCTTCATAATGTATTGCATACACTAAGTTGGCCAAGACTAGAACACAATTATCCAAACTAACAAATAATCCTCAAAGAAAACACCTTTTGGATCTAAGAACGCATTAATTTCCCATCATACCACCAACATAGAGACTATCATCAAAACCACAGCATAAGAATATTCACCTTAATAAAATGTGGAGTCTCCCACACAGTATGTCGAGCAAAGAAAAATAGTAGAATATAGAGTTGAACTCTTTTAGAGATAACTTTCTTCTCACAACCAAAAATGTCTCAAGATCCAGGATATAGCTATCTGAATGATTCATGATAACATGGTTAAGAGATTAGAGTCATATCAGATCTTGTAGTGAATTCTAGACTAAAATACCAACATATTGATCCATCACAAAAGGGAATTATCGACAAAGAATAGCTTCCAGTAAACCAAGTAGACTTCTCATATAGTTATCACCATGTTGAAATCAATGACAACATAGGAAAATCCAACACAAACCATCCATACTTCATGCTCATGTTGCAAGGCTCCATTATCCCAACAATCTCCCCCTTTGGCATTGATGGCAACATGCATGACAAAAACATTTTCCAATATATTGCAACTGAATATTCTGAATGCTCTTTCTATCGAAACTGTTCTTCACAATTTTTTTTTTCCTTTGTTAACCTTTGTCTTTTCATCTCTCTATATCTCTCTCCCTTTGACATCAATGAAAAAGGATAGAGTTTGGTATATATATATCAAAATGTAGCCAAAAGGATATGAACACAAAGTTGAATTAACTTGAAAAAGAACCTCTAAGAATCTCTAGGATGACCTTTCACAACACTTTTCCTTCTTCTCATAAATGTTTTGCACTTATAAGAGTCTTGTGTAATAGCTCAAGTTTAGTTAAGGACTCTATATCATCTGCTAGAGTATTGGGATTAAGATTAATCTCTAATAATTCACCAATATAGCCAAGAGCACTAGAAACAATAGTGTGACTGAGTTTAATCATGTCTTTGAGTGCCACAAACTTCTTGATAACTTTTTCCTATGATCTTGTAGAGAAAAAAAATTATCCTGAGGATGCACAATGTAGGACCACCTTTGATTATCTCTATCTTCTACTAACTTGTATGTATTTGCTTGAGTGCTCATCTGGGGTTCACTTATCCTTGTCTCATTTCTTATGTTTAGTCTATTGATTGACCAATCTAGGAAAAAAGAAAGTAGTTCTTGGTCCTCTTCTTCACAACCTTGTACACTTTCCAATTCCTTCATCACTTGACTATGTGCATTTGCACATTTTTCTAAGTTTATAGCTTCCAAGTTTCTTTCATTAGACCTAATATCAATAAGTGCTTCAAGTCCGGAGATGTAGACCTTCAAAGAATCAATCCCGCCTCTGAGATTCTCCACGACAAAAATAGATGAATCAAAATTAGCACTGGGAATAAATTTATTTAATTCTTCCAAAGATTTTTGAATATTTATTGTTTCATGCTCATGTTCAAACCCACTTTCTTCTACAACTTCTTTCTTAACAACACTCTTCCTTTTCTTCCCTATTCTAGTTGCGCTACCAAAGGTACCTTCTACATTGAGATTCTTAGGGCTTTCCAAAATAATTTTAGCATAATTATCAACTTCATCCTCTAACACTTCATAATCTAATTCAGATATCCATACCAACCTTCATTCAACTACTTCCATGTGAAAAAAAATTGCAGACACAAGAAAATTGATGCTTCTAAAGTACCTTTCAACAACACTTACTAGAATCCTAAACCTTATGTTCATCCTCATCTGAAATGTTCCAAAGAATGTAGCAAGGGAAGTCTCTTGTGCATCTGAACTACCAAGATTTATCATGAAGTTCTTGATTTGATGGGAAATAGGCTCTGTATTTGACCATTATATCCTTTCTATTACTGATAAATATTCTCTCAAAAAGTAAAAGAGTAGACAGACAACAAGATTGCTATACTAAAATGTATTCTTCTTACTCTTCTTGATTTCCTTTAAATTATTCAAAAGATGTATATGAAGTAATTCACATAAGTCATAATCCATACCTCTTTTAACCATATCAACAATAGTATGTACAACAATAGTAGAAATTGCGAGGTCATTGTTAGGGATACAAACTTTGTGACCAATGACCATAACAACATACCTTATTACCAAATCAACAATTGATCTCAAATCAATCTCTTCCCTTCAAGATTTGCACTGGTAACCTCAATTATCTCTTGCTCATCCATAGAATTTTTTTGGGAACTAGTCGAGGAACACAAACCAGTTACATCTCTGATAGATTCTCTGTAATCAAATGTGCCTCATCAATCCACAAAGATTCATCATGAATTCTATGCTTAAGAACTATTTGAATATACTTATTTTCAAATTCAAACATAGGGACTTTCCTCCAAACATCCAACTTTTTCTCAACTACACTCTGTAGGAATTATGGCTCAATCTCCAATTCACTTTCCCATAGCATTCTCAACTGAACTAATGCCATTTCCTCCATCTTACTATAAAAATGCATAGATATCCTCTATGGGAAAAACTCTGAGGGTCAGCCAGATTTGGAGGGCACATAGTGGTGTCATTTGTTTGAGGAGGTTATTGCCCACCTAGGTCCTAGAAGGAGGGTGATCAGCTAGTGGTTAGGGAGAGAGAGGTCTCCTAGGAGAGAGAGGTAATAGTTTAGCAAGAGGCTATATTAACCGTCATATGAGGGATCTTTGAGGGAAAGTCCCTCCTACTTTTGATGGGAATGGTAGTGGTTTAGAGGCAGATACATTTTTGATTGATCTGAACAGGTGTTTTTCCATGCATTCGTATGGTAGCAACACCAAGGTGAGGTGCACTATCATGCACCTTAGAGGTTTTTCTTGCACATGATGGAATTTGGAGGAGCAGAAGCTACATTTGGATATAGGTTCATTCTCTTGGGAGATGTTTCTAGAGAGATTTAGAGCTTTTTCCTTGACTGATCATTGGAGGCAGTGCCGTATGGATGAGTTCCATGAGTTGAGATAGATGGCAATGTTAGTTGAGCAGTATGGGCATAGATTTTATGAGCTTAAGTAGTATGATGGCATAGGTGATGACGAGGCTATGTTGGTGCAACATTTTATTAGGGGCTTGAATGCTTGTATTAGTGGGGGTGTTCGTGTGTTTGAGTCGAAAACCATGGAGGTGGTTGTAGAGAAGGCTTGGATAGTAGAGGAGACTTGGCCATGGAACCATAGGGTGGTCATATAGGTGTGTATAGATTTGCAGTGTGCACTCCAACAGTTCTACTTCTTAAGGTGATTCAGACTTAGGTAGTGTGTCTCTAGGGAGCCACCCACATGCACTATATGACAGAGTAGTAGTAGCACACTCCTGAAAACATAAGAATTCAAGGAGAGTCTCAACATTGATGGTAGGTCAAATTCCAACAGATCAAAGTTACAAGAAACAAGCGCTATCATTTTGATCAACCAGTTTAGAGTCTCAGAGGTTTGAAGAAGTGACGCAGCTTAGTAGTCTAGTGCACCTCCAAGTGGTAGAGAGGGTTAATGAGTAGAGGTACAAGGTGTTTCTTTATGATCAAAAAGGGTCACATTGTTGATAGTGTCCCTCGTATAAGTAAGCATCTAGATTTAGTTAGAGACCGGCCACTTCCGAGCCAACAGTAGGGGATGCAGGTAGGTCACACAGAGTTTTTGCAGCTGTTGATAACCACTAGGTTGAGCATCAAGGTACAATGGTTGAGACTACAGGTGTGTTTGTAGGTATTAGTTTGTCTATCCTTCTTTACTGGTTACTAGATTCCTTTCTGCATTCCTTTGTAGTGGTATGATGTGGATTTGGTGGCAACAGTAGTAAGATGATAGGTAGGGTCAGAATTGGCCTCTAGAGCTACAAGGTAGCAGTTGAGTCCTTTTTTTTTCGTTGTGGATTGTCGATTGGTTCTCTCAATACTATAGTGGACCTTTGTATTATACC
>VDFB02084700.1:67512-99765 GCA_007258455.2 Sequoia sempervirens
ATCAATGAAAACATAAGAAAAACCAACACAAACCATCCATAATTCATGCTCATGTTGCAAGGCTCCATAATCCCAACAATCTCCCCATTTGGCATTGATGGAAACATGCATGACAAAAACATTTTCCAATATATTGCAACTGAATACTTTGAATACTCCCCCTATCAAAACTGTTCTTCACAAAAATGTTTTTCCTTTGTTAACCTCTATCTCTTCATCTCTCTATCTCTTTATCTCTATATCTCTCCCCCTTTGACATCAATGAAAAAGGATGGTGTCTGGTATATCTGTATATATCAAAATGTAGCCAAAAAGATATGAACACAAAGTTGAATTAACCTGAAGAAGAACCTCTAAGACTCTCTAGGATGACCTTCCACAATTCTTTTCCTTCCTCCCATGAATTTTTGCACTTATAAGAGTCTTGTGTAATAGCTCAAGTTTAGTTAAGGACTCTATACCATTTGCTAGAGTATTGGGATTAAGATTAATCTCTGATAATTCACCAATATAGCCAAGAGAACTAGAAACAAAAGTGTGTCTGAGTTTAATCATGTCTTTGAGTGCCACAAACTTCTTGATAACTTTTTTCCTTTGATCCTGTAGAGAAAAGAATTTGTCTTAAAGTTGCATAATGTAGGACCACCTCCGGTTATCTCTATCTTCTGCTAACCTGTATGTATCTGCCTGAGTTCTCATCTAGGATTCACTCATCCTTATTTCATTTCTTATGTTCAGTGTACTTCTTGACCAATCTAGGAAAAAATAAAGTAGTTCATGTGCATCTTCTTCACAACCTTGTACACTCTCCAATTCCTTCATCACTCAACTGTGTGCATTTGCACATTTTTCTTTGATATCTTCCAAGTTTCCTTCATCAGAACTAATTTTAGTAGGTACTTCAAGTCTGGAGATGACCTTGAAATAATTAATCATGCCTCTAAGATTCTCCACAACAGAAATCGATGAAACAAAATTAGCACCGAGAATAACTTTTTGTGATTCTTCCAAAGCTTTCTAAATACTTATTCTTTCATGCTCATGTTCATACTCACTTCCTTCTGCAATGTCTTTCTTAACAACATCCTTCCTTTTCTTCCCTATTTCGATTGTGCTACCGAAGGTACCTTCTACATTGAGATTCTTAGGGCTTTCCAAAACAATTTTAGCATAATTATCAACTTTATCCTTTAACTTCATAATCTAATTCAAATATCCATACCAACCTTGATTCAACTACTTCCATGTGAAAAAAATCTTGCAAGACAGAAAATTGATGCTTCCTAAAGTACCTTTCAACAACACTTACTAGAATCCTAAACTTATGTTCATCCTCATCTGAAATGTTCCAAAGAATGTAAGGGAAGTCTCTTGTGCATCTGAACTACCAAGATTTATCATGAAGTTCTTGATTTGATGGGAAATAGGCTCTGTATTTGACCATTATATCCTTCCTATTCAATAAAATTCTCTCAAAAAGTAAAAGAGAAAAAGACAACAAGATTGGCATATACAGAATGTATTCTTCTTACTCTTCTTGATTTCCTTTAAATTATTCAAAAGATGTATAAATATGAAGTAATTCACATAAGTCATAATCCATACCTCTTTTAACCATATCAACAATAGTATGTACAACAATAGTAGAAATTGCGAGGTCATTGTTAGGGATACAAACTTTGTGACCAATGACCATAACAGCATACCTTATTACCAAATCAAAAATTGATCTCAAATCAATCTCTTCCCTTCAAGATTTGCACTAGTAACCTCAATTATCTCTTGCTCATCCATAGAATTTTTTTTGGGAACTAGTCTGGAGGAACACAAACTAGTTACATCTTTGATAGATTCTCTGGTAATCAAATGTGCCTCATCAATCCACAAAGATTCATCGTCAATTCTACTTAAGACTATTTGAATATACTTATTTTCAAATTCAAACATAGGGACTTTCCTCCAAACATCCAACTTTTTCTCAACTACACTCTGTAGGAATTATGGCTCAATTCCAATTCACTTTCCCATAGCATTCTCAACTGAACTAATGCCATTTCCTCCATCTTACTATAAAAAAATGCATAGATATCCTCTATGGGAAAAACTCTCAGAGGGTCAGCCAGATTTGGAGGGCACATAGTGGTGTCATTTGCTTGAGGAGGTTATTGCCCACTTCGGTCCTAGAAAGGAGGGTGATCAGCTAGTGGTTAGGGAGAGAGAGGTCTCCCAGGAGGAGAGAGGTAATAGTTTAGCAAGAGGCTATATTAACCGGTCATATGAGGGATCTTTTGAGGGAAAGTCCTCCTACTTTTGATGGGAATGGTAGTGGTTTAGAGGCAGATACATGTTTGATTGATCTGAATAGGTGTTTTTCCATGCATTCGTATGGTAGAAACACCAAGGTGAGGTGCACTATCATGCACCTTAGAGGTTTTGCTTGCACATGATGGAATTTGGAGGAGCAGAAGCTACATTTGGATATAGGTTCATTCTCTTGGGAGATGTTTCTAGAGAGATTCAGAGCTTTTTTCTTGTCTGATCATTGGAGGCAGTGCCGTATGGATGAGTTCCATGAGTTGAGATAGATGGCGATGTTAGTTGAGCAGTATGGGCATAGATTTTATGAGCTTAAGTAGTATGATGGCATAGGTGATGACGAGGCTATGTTGGTGCAACATTTTATTAGGGGCTTGAATGCTTGCATTAGTGGGGGTGTTCATGTGTTTGAGTCAAAAACCATGGAGGTGGTTGTAGAGAAGGCTTGGATAGTAGAGGAGAATTTGGCCATGGAACTAGGTGGTCATATAGGTGTATAGATTGGTAGTGCACCTCCAACAGGTTTCATTTCTTAAGGTGACCAGACTTAGGTAGCAGGTTCCTCTAGGAGCCACCATGCACCCACTAAGGGTGGACAGTAGTAGTAGTAGCAACACTCTCAGTTAAAACATAAGAATTATGAGTCTCAACATGATGGTAGGTTTCAGTCCAACAGGGATCAAAGTTGGCAGTGAAACAAGCGTTATCATTTTGATCAACCAGTTTAGAGTTCGTAGTTTGTAGCTAGCAGACGCAGTTTCTAGTAGTCTAGTGCACCTCCAAGTGGTAGAGGTTACGATAGAGGTACAAGGTGTTTCTTTTATGATCAAAAGGGTCACATTGCTAGATAGTGTCCTCAGAAGGGTACATCTAGATTTAGTTAGAGGTTGATAGCTTCAAATCCGATAGTAGGGGATGCAGGTAGGTCACACAGAGTTTTTGCAATGGTTGATAACCACTAGGCCGAGCATCAAGGTACAATGGTGGAGACTACAGGTGTGTTGTAGGGTATTAGTTTGTCTATCCTCTTTTACTTTGGTACATTAGATTCTTTCATTTCTCCTTTTGTAGTGGCATGATGTGGATTGGTGGCAACAAAGCAAGATGATAGGTGGTAGGTCGAATTGGCCTCTAGAGCTAAGGTAGTAGTTGAGTCCTTTTTTTTTCGTGGTGGATTGTCGATTGGTTCTCTCAATACTATAGTGGACCTTTGTATTATACCCCTTGGGTCTTATGATATTGTGTTGGGCATGGATTGGTTGGATTCTCACCAAGCAATGATAGATTTTTGATGTAAGTCAGTGTAGTGTGTAGATGATTTAGGAAAGTAGGTGGAGGTAGTGGGTATTTAGAGGCCTATTTCCTTGTATATGATCTTTGCTATGCAGTTGAAGAAGTTTATGTGTCAAGGTTGTCAGTTTTTTTCCATGATAGTTAATGATTTGGAGTTAGGGGAGAGTCGATAGGTGTCCCTCGACACTCATCCTATCCTTAGGTAGTATGCAGATGTTTTTCCTAGTGAGATTCCAAGGATGCCACCTAAGCCTGACATTGATTTCAAGATAGACCTTTTACCTAGAGTAGAGCCTATTTCTCGAGCTCCATATTGGATGACCACTCAGGATCTTAAGGAGCTTTGATTATAGCTTGAGGAGTTGTTGTCAAAGGATTTCATTCATCATAGTGTCTCTCCTTGGGGAGCTCCGGTGATTTTTGTGAAGAAGAAGGATGAGTCCCGTCGATTGTGCATTGATTACCAGTAGTTGAATAAGGTGAAGGTGAAGAACATGTATCTATTGCCGAGTATTGATGATCTCTTTGATTAGATCAAGGGTGCTAGGGTGTTTTCAAAAAATGATCTTAAGTCAGGGTATCATCAGTTGCGCATCTTCGAGCATAAAATCATAAGACCACATTTTTCACTTGTTATGGGCACTATGAATTCATTGTTGTGTCATTCGGGTTGATGAATACACCATTTGTATTCATGAGTTTGATGAATAGTGTGTTTCGCACTTACCTTGACAGGTTTGTACTTGTGTTCCTAGATGACATTTTGATATATTCGAGGACCATGGAGGAGCATGAGGAGCATTTACAATAGGTGCTACAGTGTCTAAGGGAGAACTAGTTGTATGAAAATTTGGCAAAATGTGAGTTCTTCCAGACGAAGGTGAAATATTTGGGTCATGTTATTTTAGGTGAGGGAATTTTTGTGGATACTTCAAAGATCCAAACCATTATTGATTGGCATGCACCCACTAATGTTGTTGAGGTTCACAGTTTCATGGGTTTAGTAGGTTATTACCAATGGTTTGTATAGGGTTTTTCAAGGATAGCTCACCCCATCACTTCTCTTCAGAGGAAAGGGAAGAAATTTATTTGGTTAGAGCAATGTCAGGTAGCTTTTTAGACTCTTAAGGAGAGGTTGACTAGTGCACCTTTCTTGGTCATTCGTGATCCTACATCAGGTTTTTCGGTTGTATAGATGCATCTTTGGAGGGTTTAGGAGCAGTGTTGATGCAGGATAGTTGTGTGATTACCTATGAGTCTCACAAACTCAAGGATCACGAGTTGAAATATCCTAAGCACGATTTGGAATTAATTGATGTGGTTCATGCTTTGATGAGATGGAGGAACTTTCTGTTGGGGCATCGGTTTGAGTTGCATAGTGATCATCGTAGTTTATAGTATATTTTCACGCAGCCAAATTTGAATGCTAGATAGAGACAGTGGATGGAGTTCTTGTGTGAGTATGATTTTGAGGTGAAGTATATTCAGGGAAAGGAGAATGTGGTGGAAAATGTTTTGAGTCGGTGGAGACATGAGCTTTCAGTAGCGTCAATTGGAGTAGATTTGAGAAGTCAAATTCTTTCAACGCTTCCTTCAAATAGTTGGTATCAGGAGGTGAGGTATGAGGTTGAGATAGGTAGAGATTTGGAGGGTACATTTTCAGGTTATTCCCTTGAGGTAGATGGTCTTTTGTGGAACTTAGGTTATATTTATGTTCCTTTATTAGGGGATCCTTGTACTTTGATTATGTCTGAGGCACATCAGGAACCCTATTTAGCTCATCCGGGTGTCAAAAGGATGCACACATACCTCCGTCAACGTCATTTTTGGGTTGGAATGAAGAGGGATATTGCTGATTTTGTGTCGAGATGTTTGTAGTGTCAGAGAGTGAAGGCAAAAAATTATCATCCTCCAGGTCTTTTGCATCCCCATTTTGTTCTAGAGTGGAAATGGAACATTATTTCATTAGATTTTATTGTCGATTTTCCAATATCTTCCTGGTGGCATGACACCATCATGGTCATCATGGATAGGTTGACTAAGCTGGCACACTTTTCTCTTGTTCGATCCTCATACAATGCTTAATCAATGGCTAGAATCTTCTTGGAGGATATAGTCAGGATGCACAGTATTCTTTGTAGGATTATCTCAAATAGAGATCCAATGTTCACTTCAGCTCTTTAGACGTCCTTGTAGCATGCATTGGGGACTCAATTGAAATTTAGTTTAGCTTATCATCCAGAGACTGATGGGTGGACTGAGAGGGTTAATCAGGTCCTCAAGGATATGCTTTGAATGTACATTGTGGATCAACAAACTCGTTGGGAGGATTACTTGTATTTAGTGGAGTTTGCATACAATAATGGATACCACTGCTCTATTGGCATGTCTCCTTTCCAGGCTTTGTATGTTCATCCTTGTTGAGCTCCATTGAGTTGGGATTTTCTTGAGGAAAAAGTCCTTCTTAGTCCAGAGATGGTTCAAGAGATGAAGCAACAAGTGGTTCGCATTAGGGAGCATTTGGTGGTAGCCCAGGGTAGATAGAAGAAATATGCAAATGCTCATAGGGTAGACCATCAGTTTTCAGTTGGAGATCGAGTATTCTTACGAGTGCATCTAAGAAAGAGTTTGATCAATTATGGAAAAGGCTCTAAGCTCGCACCATGCTTTGTTGGGCCTTTTGAAGTGTTGGAGAGGATTGGTCTTGTTGTGTACCGTCTTGCTTTTTCGCCCAGTCTATCATGCATTCATGATGTGTTTCACATTTTTGTTCTTAGGCCTTATTATCCAGATATTTCTCATGTTATTGATTGGAATGTCTTATAGGTAGAGGTGAGTAGCTGGATTTGGAGCCCATGCAAATACTACAACACAAGAGACTCACCCTCAGGGGTCAAGATGTTGAGCAGGTGAGGGTCCAGTGGGATCCTAACGACAAGTCTTTTGCTACTTGGGAGGATGCATCCAGAATTTGAGAGTTGTACCCATATCTATTTGCAAGATTTCGAGAGTAAGCCTAGTTCTATGGGGGGAGGATGTAGTTCCCCTCAGTTTTCTTTCTGTTACTAATAGTTACTTGTTTGTATTTGGACATTATGATACTTTTCTTAGTGTTGGATTCACAGTTATGATGAAAGTTTGATGCTACTTTTATCACTTGTGCTCTATGCTTATGTTACGCTTAGTATATGGATTTAATCGATTATGCAGAATAATCTTGTTCTATGCATCATGTGATTATCTGATGATTTTTCTTATCATGTTGTTAGCATTTTATTATTGTGCATTGATGTATTTTGGTAAAGGGGAATAGTGTCGCATCACTCACTTGTGAGTGCCCTATGAAACTGTGACTTTCCTTTCACGGCGTGTCTGACTATATGAATATGTACATGCTTGACTACGTGGTTTGTTGTAGGTTGTAGGTACCAAGCATTGACTCCACCTAAATTGACAAGTTCGAACGTGTCTTAAACCCAATGGAAATTGTTGATGGAGATAGCATTTGGTCCATGTTTAGCCATCATCCTTGATGAGGGTGAGTATCTGATTGTACTACCCTATTAGTGTGGTCAGTTCAAGTTGGTCTATCAGTATTGTTGTTGTATTTCCTTCCATTTCACTGTATAGGTAGGTATTGATTGGTAAACTATTCATTTGATTAATTTGGTTGATTGGTGCTTTGATTGATTATAATATTAAAATAAAGATTATTGAAGTAAAAAGGAAATTTTGATAATTAAAATCAATGCTCTAATATAATTGTGGTTTTGATAAATAAAAATATTATTAATTCTTTTATTAAGTTTAAATAAATTAAGATTGTGTCTTAATATAGAAATATTAAAATAAATATATATTAACTATAGTATTGTACAAACAAAATTAAAATTTAAAAGTAAAGTTAAAATTAATAAATTAAATATTTTAAAGTTGATTAATTAAGTTTAAAATAAACAAGGATATGTTTTTATAAATAAATATATCTAAATAGTGGCAGTTAATAATGAATGGGAAATGATACTTCCATATTATAAGGATGGAATGTGTGGGCGAGAAGAGGAGAGGAGATGGAGGTTTGAATTCTCTAGATGGAGATGGTCACGAGTCTGAGGATGATGATGCAGATTTGTCTTGGCCTATGTTTGCTCATTCTTTTCTCCCTCTGGGATTGGCTTTTGTGGTGCTCAGTGGGGGTGGGACTGTTGCAGACCAGGCCTTGTTTCTTTACTATGCTAGGGTTTTGAATGGCTTACTTTTTCCTATGGGTGCGGGTTTTTTCAGGGATCTTTTCGCTTGTCCTGTGTTGATCAGGTGTTGGCGGCTACTAGAGGCTCTTGCCTTTGCTATGCATGTGGCAGGTTTGAAAATGTTGTTTCCTCTTTTGGATGCGTAGCGGTGGCTTCTTTGACTCCTCTCTTGGGGTATTCTTTTGCTTGGTTCCTATTCTCTAGGTCTTGGCATGCTGAGGACAAATCTTTACTTTTTTTTTGGTGCCTCAGTTGTTTATTTGGGTCGGCTCTTGTGCTATTTGTTGAAGGTCTTTTGGAGCCATTGTGGAAGGCTCTGATTTGGGTTGGAGGCGGGGTCTCTCCTTCTATAGCTGGTGTTCTTCCTCTACAATTCTCTTAGCATTCTGCCTTGTGCTTGGTGTGCCTTGAGAGGGTTGTGCTTCAAGGTTTATCTACTTGGGAGGCTATTGGGGATGTGGTTTTTGCCCTCCTTGATGCTACTCTGGTTTTTCTCCAGTTTTATGTTGGGAGTTCCCCTGCCTTGGTGTGGTCCCTATTGGGTCTCTTCCTATGGGAGGAGGTTTTTGGACTCAAGCAACACTAAGAGGGGGGGTGAATCAGTGTTGTGAAATTTTTAACTTTATTAATTTGTTCTCTCAAGTGCCTAAAAAATTCAATCAAAAGAAGGATGCATGAACATAGAACAATAAGCCACAACACCATAACACAAGAATTTTTATGTGGAAACCCTGTTAGGGGAAAAACCACGATGGAGGTTAATCCACAATTTGAGTACCCAAAATATAAGTGTTTTACAAAATGGGGAATGCACTTGCATTTAGGCACATTGCCTAGAGCTCATTGCTCAAAAATAGAAAGGCTCACTGCCTTATAAAATATTTGGATTACAAAAAAAGGTTGAACTAAGAAAATAGCATCTACAAATGCCTGATTACAGTTCCAGTTAGGCTCATGTATCAAATTATGGACCTTCTATCTAATTCTGCACTTCGCTCTACTCTGTCTTAATTCACTTCACAAAATCCTCTTCTGCACAAATGAAAATCACTCAACTGCTCTTTTGATATTCACACACACATCAACACATATCAAATACTTACTTACACACCAAAATGAATTAACCGATCTCATATATGTATCCGCTACCAAGAATTCAGTTGCTATATGTTAGCTTCAATAGAATAGAAAATATCTTCCAATTTTCAGCTCATATCATGAATAATATTTAATGTGCATCCACCAAAGTCGTCCATAGCATAGTTAGGACCCAAAACAAAATATTCAAACACAAAAATACTCCAAACAATTTCACTTTAGACATCTGCAACACCTTACATTCACTTAGTCGCCCTTCATATACTGATGAACAGAAAATAAAACTACCGGATCTCCTAACTCGTACACCACTTGATGCGACAACACAAAGCTTGAGAATAACACATTTCATATACCCAACGACCTTTGCAAAGATCCACAACCAAAAGTGATAAGCTAGTAATGAAAACCACTTGACAGATTCAACTTCAGTCAGATACCCTATTCTTTACTCTATCTTCCAGTATGGTCAGATACATAAGTGCCAACCAAATCAATGACTTAGGTTGCCATCAATGACAACACTAGAATCCACATGCCAACAATCTCCCCCTTTGGCATTGATCTGGCAACACTTAGTGAAAAATGACTAAGTGTCGGAACCTCCAAAACTTCAGAAAGCCATTGCTAATAAAAACTCAATAAAACTCCCCCTAAGTTTGATAAGGTATTTTTCACTGCTCTCTCTTCCCCTTTGACATCAATGAAAAAAATATAATAAAATATTTTCTTTCTCCCCTTATAAAGTGTAACCAAAAACTTACTCAAAAACTGATTCAAAAATTTGAAGAAATACAGCTACTATTTGAAGATTATTTTGTACTTTTCCTTCATCTCTATAAGAAACTTCTTCCATGCTTCCACTGCAATCCCAATGATTATGATCATACTATTGTTTTCAGATGTCCGATTGATAATATTGATGAGGGATTCTGGAATGGTGAAGGCATCTTCCAATACTTCTCCCTTCCTTAGTAAATCAATTGTTCCAGCCCACATTCTATTATGTCCTTCACTTTCCAGAAGGAGTCAACAATCTTGTTCCTAGTGTTTTGAACATTTGTATGCTCTACCTGCAATTCCTGAATCCCTTTCTTGATCCCACCATCTTGATCCTGAGACATGTTAAAGTCCCATCCAATACTGTTTAGCTCTGTTTCAATTTGTTCCAACTTGTCTTTGTACTTGTTTATTGCATGAGGCCATCGAAGACAATAGTTATAAATTTTGTTTGTTGTGCTTATGCATTGCCTTAGTTCATTCATGTGCCTTTTTAGCTTAGTAAGTGACAATCTATACTATTTCTTCAGGTATAGGATCACTTCTTCTTCTTCATTATTCTGATCTTAGAGTCCATGGTTTCCTTGATGCATTCAATCAACTCTTCTGGCAACTTATTCTGTAAACTCTCAAATTTGATATGATTGTGCACAAGATGAGCACTTAGTATGCTTAAGATCATGTCCTACTCATATGAGGGTCTGATAGACCACATGTTCGCAATTTTTTGCATTCCACCTTCCTCATGAATAAGTTGCAATATCTCTTCCTTGGTTAGATCACCTTCTTCTTCACTTCCTTCTGCCATTTCCTTTTCTTGTTCTAGTTTAGCTATTTTTAGTTCTTTTCCATGGGTTTCCTCAATTTCCTTATTAGATTCCTCATCTGGTATGTCCACAATCACTTGTTCTTTTCCTTTCCCTTCAACTTTTGCAATCTTGCATGCAGGTGGAGTACAAACAACAATTTATTTTTCTCTTCTCTTCTTTCTCTCCATCTCACTAGAGGAGGGACCAACTTCAAGTTCCCTTACCGAAATGGAAACACCAATTGATCTAAACTTCCTTAGCAAACCCTTAAAGAAACTTTCATAAATTTAATCACAGTTTTCCAATTTCTTAGAGTATATGTAAATCTCCTTGCAAACTGGTTCACTCTCTTCCCATAATACATTGTTATTCAGGGGTAAGCAATTCAAAAAATACACCACAAGGCATATAACCAAGGTACCAAACCTGAAAGGGTAATTTGTCTCCTTTGTCAATTGCACTTTCTCCATCAATTGATCTTTCAATAATCTGCATAGATCAAAATGTTGATCTTCCATTATCATCTTGTGTGAAATGTAAACAACACTTGTTGAAGTTGCACCTTCTCTATTTCTGAAAAATATTTTATAGGATATTCCATGTGCAATGTACCTTATCACTGAATCTTTAATTGTGGATATTATCAATTCCCTTTGATCTCCAGTTACTCTAGTTAGGGTTTTGACTTCTTTATTTTGGATTGACTTCTTTCTCGACACATCCCTAACTTTGCATAACCCGGTTACAGCTACAATCACTTCTTTTGAGATATGGTAGGGTTTATTCAGAGTCAGAATATCATCATTCAATCTATTCAGAATAAACTCAATGTTTTTTGCAATTATGAAATAGGGTAATTCACTCCAAATATCCAAGATTTTGTGTTTTTCTTCTTTCAACCACTTCAATTCATCGTGCGACAACATGTTTCTTTTAGCTCTAATCTTCTCACTGCTATACTCATCTAGTTTTATCATTCCTTTGATTTGTTCCATTTCACCTTCCATACACATGTCTTGAAAATACCAAAAAATTTCTTCAACCACACACCAAATTAAATTGAAATTTCTCAATATAATTGAAGTACCTAATGGATTAGGGTTCTGTCGCCAAATATGCTTTCAAAATTCTGGTGCAGAGTGCTCTCCTTATTTTCTTTGACACAAAGTGGCAAATGAGGGTTTCAAGTTTCTTTTTATATTTCACACACCTAACTTTTGTTGTAATAAATATTTTTTCCCTAACACATCCAAATACCCTATTTCCTTATTTTGTGAAAGATAACTCTTTTGTGGATCCTCAACTCAGCATGACATCCTTTCCAACTATTCTAGTAACATATGTAAATCATCAGTGCAACTACTGCACTCATCCACATCCTGGTGTCAATTATCAACAGGGGGTTTGAAATATTTTCTTGACAACTCCCCCTAGGCCAAAGGCCTAAAACTAATTCTTGGAGGAATTACCAGAAGTAGGTTTTGGTGCTTGCAAATTTCTTGTAACAGAGGAACTCTTCTTCACCCATGTCTTCTTCATCTGATCTCTTATTTCATCCACAATTACTTTCCCTTTTCCTTTATCATCTTTCTGCGTATTTATTCCTTTGTATACTAGACCTCTTCTATCCATATTCTTGTTTCTATAGAATCTTGTAATGTGACCATATTTGTTGTAATTGAAACACACAACATTTCCTTTTTTAGACCAGTTACTCCATTTATTTATTCTCGATCTACACTGATTAGCAATATTCCTAAATCTAGATTGTTGCAGTTCAATCTCTAACTGAATGAGTTCTCCATTAATTCGGTTGCATTCATTAGATCTCTCTTTTAGGTACTGGGCAATATTTTCCTCATTATTCTTTCTTTCTTCAATCTCCTTAGTCATATTTATCGCCATAGATTCCATCTCATGCTTTAGGGTAGCATTGTCTTTAGAAATCTTTTCACATTCTTTAGTTATTTCCTTCAAGGTTTGATTCAGGTGAGCATCATCAATGCTTCTTCTTTCTTTCTACTTAATTTGATCACAGAGATCCTTTCTCTTCTCCCTAGACTTAATAATCTAATCCTTCAACTTCTGAATGAATTTCTCAACATCCTTAATATTTTCTCTCAATTCCTGGACTTCTACTTTAGACTGATCAAGGTCATCAAGTGCCACCAAAAGTTGTTGCTAAAGACTATCGAAGTCCATAACATTCCAAGATCCACCTCAAGTTGTTAAACTTCTTCCGAGAAACTTAGCTCTGATACCAATTGTTGGACTCAAGCAACACTAAGAGGGGGGGTGAATCAGTGTTGTGCAATTTTTAACTTTATTAATTTGCTCTCTCAAGTGCCTAAAACATGCAATCAAAAGAAGGATGCATGAACATAGAACAATAAGCCACAACACCATAACACAAGAATTTTTATGTGGAAACCTTGTTAGGGGAAAAAACATGGTGGAGGTCAATCCACAATTTGAGTACTCAAAATATAAGTGTTTTACAAAATGGGGAATGCACTTGCATTCAAACACACTGCCTAGAGCTCACTACTCAAAAATAGAAAGGCTCACTGCCTTACAAAAGATTTGGATTACAACAAAAGGTTGAACTAAGAAAATAGCATCTACAAATGCCTGATTATAGTTCTGGTTAGGCTCATGTATCAGATTCTGGACCTTCTGTCTGATTCTACACTTCACTTTGCTCTGTCTTAATTTGCTTCACAAAATCCTCTTCTACACAAATGAAAATTGCTCAACTGCTCTTCTGATATTCACACACACATCAAGACATATCAAATACTTACACACACCCCAAAATGAATTAACCGATCTCATATATATATCCACTACCAAGAATTAAGTCGCTATATGTTAGCTTCAATAGAATAGAAAATATCTTCCAATAGTCAGCTCAAATCATGAATAACATTTAATGCGCATCCACCAAATCCGGTCATAGCATAGTTAGGACCCAAAAATATATATTTGAACACAAAAATACTCCAAACAATTTCGCTTTAGACATTTGCAACACCTTACATTCACTTAGTCGGCCTTCATATACTGATGAATAGAAAATTGAACAACCAGATCTCCTAACTCATACACCACTTGATGTGACAACACAAAACTTGAGAATAACACATTTCATATACCCAATGACCTTCCCAAAGATCCACAACCAAGACTAATAAGCTGGTAATGCAAACCACTTGACAAATTCAACTTTAGCCAAATACCCTATTCTTTACTCTGTCTTCTGGTATGGTCAAATACAGAAGTGCGAATCGAATCAATGACTTAGGTTGCCATCAATGACAACACTAGAATCCATATGCCAATAGTGGTTTCCTCCTTGTTCTCTCTGGCTTGTGGGGAGGCTTTGCTGCCTCTTTTTTTGTTGCTCTTTTGGCTGAGATGTGCTTTGTTGCTCATGTTTTTGGCTCAGTATGTTGCTCTCCCCAAGTTTTTGGTTGAGGATTGTTTTGTGGGGGTTTCTTTGTCATTTTTTTTGGCCCCTTGTTGGGCTTTTCATTTTTGGGTGCTCTTTTGAATCCCTTATGTGGGTGGCTCCTATTGTGTATCTTGTGCGCCCTTGGTCTTTTGTGGAAGGGTTTGTCTCTCTTGTTGGCCCGTCCTCTCGAGTTGCCAATGGTTGTCATGTTCTTCCTTGTTGAAGGTTGGGTGGCTTCTTTCCCATTTCTCCAATCTATGTCTTCTTTTGAGGTGAAGAATTTTTATGATTTTGGTGGAGTCCTCTCTTATAGAGGTAGGGAGGGGGTTTGTGGATTTGTGGAGGTGCTTCCTAGGCTATTGGTTACTGCTATTTTAGTACCTATTGAGGTGGTTTGCATTCCTATGGAGGTCGAGCTATTTGTTGTTATAGTGGTGGTAAAGTACTGGCAAGGTTCTTCATGGATTTTTCTCCTATCGAGGGGAGCCTATTACTATTGAGGTGGAATATGATTTGATTGTTCATTTTTGGTGGTGCTACAAGAGGTTAGACTCTACGTTTTGCTAGGTGGAGTATGGATTTGATTGTGGTTTCAATGGGTTTAAGGTCCTTGGATAAACCTAGTATGTTCTTGGATGTAAGTGGGTTTCAGGTTCCCGTTCTAACCTGGTTTGGGTCCAAGTTCCCTTGTAAAACTTGGCTTTATGGGGTTTAAGGTTCCCATCAAAACCTTTTGTTTTGTGCAGATTTGGGTTGTCTTGCTGATTTGCTTTTGATCTGTTGCTAGGTTGTTGTTGGTTGTCTTTGTTGATTCCTTGTGCAGCTTGTCCTTTTTTGTGTGGCTTTTGAGTCCATGTCAAAACCTGTTGTAAATGGTTTCAAGTCCATTCAAAACCTTTTTTTCCCCCAATCAAAACAATGGATGGGAAATAAAATTAAAAAAATTATTAAATTGAAAGAAAGGAGTTGCATGTGGCATCATGCATTGTGGAGTGGCTAATAAATTGGTTAATTGGCATAAAGAAAGGGTCTTTTTAACAATATCAAAAAAAAAAAAACCTAATCTTGCTTCTCCCATGAATGTTTTCTTTGTTTCTTGGAGGCTTTCTATTGGATTTGGGGTTTTGAATTGGAGTTCTACAGAGTTTGTTGGGGGATTTTTGGAGAAATTGAAGCTGCAGCTTGGAATTCAGACCCGACATCAACTTTTAGCTCAGTCAATCAAGTTATTTCAAGTTCCATTTTCTTGTAATCTCCTTCTCTATTTTGGAATAAACATTCAAATTTGTATGTTGTTTGAAACAAAACAATTTCTTGTCCAATTCTGAGTTGTGCAATTTAGTAATTCATCATCTGGGCTATTTGGCTATAACAATTGCAAAACCCAAAACCCATTTACTCTTGCTTAGCTCAACCTAGTTCTACCTAATTCACTGTTTGGTTTTGGTTTTTGGCACTGTTACTATTAGTATGTGTCTCTTTATTCTTTGATTTGTTCTTCTTTCATACTGATTTGTATTTGCTTGGAAGTTTTTTAAGCTTGTTTCAAGAAATCAAATCTTTGATTGCGGATAGACTTTTTTATCAGGCTGAATGCCTTTCATACCTTGGAATGGAAGTCAAACCTTTTCTTTTATATGAGTATTGTGTTTCTTTTTACACCTACGTCTTTGTATCCTCAAAAATTCCATACCAAGCCTTGCCTTGGCCGAGGCCTACCTTCAAGCTGCCTATTATAATGTGCTCAAGTGGTGCTTGGTTTGTTAGTTTGCATTTTACTAGAATGTTGAGTTGTTTATGGAAGATTTGCATAGCTTTTTCCTAGCCACCGACACCCTTATATGGAGTTTTCCTACATAGCTAAGCCTCATATTTATTGAGGTAATTAATAATCAACTATTTTTTGTATTGTTCAACCAAGCTATATAGCTATACAATACCACCACTATTTGTTGTGATCAACTTATAACCTTTTGATAGTTGAAGGCCCATACAACTGACATTCCTCACATATTCCTGTAGAGTTCGGTGGTGATAAGAAGTTTATACTTTGTAAATCGATAGTGTTAGTTACATTTCATTCGGCTTTAGTTGCTACTGTAGATTATGTTGGTAATTCGATTGCATGTTAAATTTGATGAGTTTCAATGACATTTGATATTATTTGATATTTATGTGTTCGGCTTGGTATGTCATTTCTTTACAATTTGTTGAACTCATAATTCTTTTGGCATATTAGATTTTTGGAGATTTTTTTCTTTTACACAATGTAATGTGATTTGAATCTGTAGAATTATATTGTTTTTGTTCATAATTGGGGATTTGAAGGATTAATCATATTCTTTGCTATGGGCATCATATGTTTGGTAATTGTTGCATGTGATTTATGCTTGGATTCGATATGTATGGCTTTTGGCATTAACTGAATGTGCTTAATTCTTTTGATTATCGATATTTATTAGTATTCTAATTGGTTGGTAGGCTAGATATGGGTGTTCGGTTCTGTGTGAGCCAATAGGCGTGAATAATGTTTGTTTCATCTTACATTACATACATACATATATATATATGTATGTATGTGTGTATGTATGAGTATATAAATATTGTTTTATTAAATTAGGAAGTATATATATATATATATATATATATATATATACATACATACATATATATACATATATATGTGTATATATATACATAAATATATACATATATATATGTATGTTTGATTTATTGTATGGAACTTTGTGTTGATCTTGGTATTGTGCAATTTTGCAAATCCGTTTTAAGTGGGATTAGTTGTGTTAAGCTATATTGGTTAGCTTCCAGAGGCTTGGGAAAATATGTTATTGGTTGAATTGTTAAGTTGGAGCTTTGAATTGGTTTTTATCTTACTTGTCATTTGTTGTGGTGGGTCTTTAGCCAAGCACTCCTTACTTGTTGTTATAGTTGTGTATTGAGAGCAAGATGGTCCATGCCTTGCTCAGGATATGTACTTTTGTGGTTCTCATGTAATGTGCATGATGGCTTTACCCTGTTGGTTTTATTGGGTCTTTTAGCTGCTAGTAGGGGGAGTGGCTCTCAATGGGGGTCAAAACCCAAAGTGGCATCTAGGGTAACCCATGTGGGAGTTTCTTAACTCAGTGAGAACTTAAAATGAATTAGGTGGTTGGGTAGTTTACACATTAATCAAGATAAGTGAATGCCTCACCCATGCTTGTAGTGCTCATTTAGGCTAAGGATGGGTTGAGAAGATCTGGTTGGCAAGACCAACTTCCTTGTCCTCACGAAAGGAAGATTGGTTCCACATGTGTCACCCTATGGGGCTCATACCTAGTGAGAGGTTGTTAGGGTAACCATAGATGGGGGTTGGCGTCTAGTGAGAGACTGCTAGGGTAACCCATGTTAGGACCATGCGATGACACTCTTCCCTCTGCAAACTAGTATTCCCTTGGTGTGTGATGTCCTCTAGAAGCAATGTATGATCTTATGTGTTTTTAAAGTGTTGTAGTGTCAGTTGCCCTCTGTTTAGCCTTACCATGTCAGTTGTGGTCACCTTGTTTGTTGTTTTTGTGGGACCTTGTGTTATCTCCTAGCATGGGGGTGGACCTTAGGGTTCCACATGGTCAGGTGGATTGTGCTTATTCATCCATTGGGTTCCCTTGCGGTTGTTCATGTGTGTGGCACCTACTCTTGGTGTTGTGGACTCCGACACTTGTTCCAGCTTGAGTGGACTATCTTGCATGTACTTGTATTGAATTGAAAACAATTGTATCATGTATTGTAACTCTAATGTATATTCTTCCCTATTGATCTCAGGGAATTATTGTTGTAATGATGTAATTTTGTAATTAATTGTTGAACTCTCTCTCTTGTAATGGATAATGTAAACGATGTATCTAGCATATGTGTATTAATTGAAATATTTTAGATGTTGTTTAATTAATGACATGTTATAGATAATGCATACTGGTTGGTTTAATGAACTTTATATTATTAGATGAAATTTTTTTAATGAGATGATTTATAATTCTTGTTTGTTTGGTTATTGGTATCCTTGTAGCATAGTCACAAACCCTTAGAGGACTTAGGTTTAGATTACATGTTATTTTATATTCTACTATCTTCAGTATGTTGCATTCATTTTTAAAAAAAAGTTTCGTTTTAAGTGTTGTAGCGTGTTGTCCTCTAGGGTTTTGTGGTGGGGCATTACAGTTCTCTCTTTTCTTCAACTTATTTTCAATATACTTATTCGCTTTCATCAACTTTTCCTTCAGATCTTCTATTTCTTTTGAATATCCAACAGAGACCATTTTTGTCTAGGAAAAATTTTCTTATACTCAAATTTTGAGACCTTCCTAAAGTTGTTAGGCTTCTTCCGAGGAACCAAGCTTTGATACCAATTGTTGAACATCCAGAATACTGAGAGGGGGGAGAATCATTATTCCATAAAACCATTCACATAAAATCCATCTAACAATTATTACAATTCTAACTGAATCAGCAAGAGATAACATAGAAACAAATCAATGCAACCATACACATGAACACTAGGATTTTTACATGGAAAACCCAAAAAGGGAAAAACCACGGTGAGGGTTAACTCACAATATATTATATCTGGATATAGAATATTATAGGGCTCACTATCAAGACTCACTGTCCTTAGAGAAAAGGCTTACTACCTGAATACAAAAGATGGTTGACCACTAAGATACAAAGATAATGGCTCACTGCCAAGAGATTGAACTGATAGGATACACCTTCAATGTGCAGGGTATAGTTCTAGTGAAGCTCAGAATATGAATTATTGCCTCACATAATAGTTGGTCAACAAATCTTCTCTCATCCACAGCTGATAAAGCATTTAGGCTTGGGCCTTTCACTTACACTTCACACTTCACACCTCTTTCCACTTTCCACACTTTCTCTCTTCTCTTCCTTAAAACATCTTATATATATACAAGTATATCTTAATCATCAATTAGGTTAGCCTAATTAGATAAAAATAATAATCAAAACTCTCTTTTTCGAAAACATAAAATATTTTATCCATGCAGTGCATTGTACCAGGTCGGCTAACATCCATAAAACATAACTAGTCTCCATAATGTATTGCATACACTAAGTCAGCCAAGACAAGAACACAATTCTCCAAACCAACAAATAATCCTCAAAGCAAACACCTTTCGGATCTGAGAACACATTAATTTCCCATCATACCACCAACATAGATACTATCAACAAAACCACAACATAAGAATATTCACCTTAATAAAATGCGAAGTCTCCCACACAGTGTGCCGAGCAAGGAACAACAATAGCATATAGAGTTGAAATCTGATGGAGATAACTTTCTACTCACAACCAAAAATGTCTCAACATCCAGGATATAGTTTTCTAAATGAGTCATGATAACATGGTTAAGAGATTAGAGTCATATCAGATCTTGCGGTGAATTCTGGACTAAAATACCAACATACTGATCCATCACAAAATGGCATTGCTGGCAAAAAACAACTTTTAGTAAACCAAGTATACTTCTCATATAGTTATCACCATGTTGACATCAATTACAACATAGGAACAACCAACACAAACCATCCATACTTCATGCTTATGTTGCAAGGTTCCATAATCCCAAGATATTTCACATAGTTTCATCTAAGATATTTTATGCAAGATCCTAATAGAACATTTATGAGATCAAGAGCATTCAAGAGCATTTCAAGAAGGAATTCAAGGGAAGATTATTGAAGTTTATTGCAGCAATCAAAGTTCTATTTCATCATGTCAAAGTCATGCATGTTGTTAAGCTAATGTGATGATGTAGCATTGGTGATCAAGTTCAAGTGTTCAAAGCCATTATCTTATTTCAAGTTTATGATCAAGATCTACACTCATTGAGGCCATTTCATGCTAAATTTCAGATTTTCAATCCAAGGTTCAATTGAGGATTGGTGAGTGGTGACATTGCATTTTTTCTCATTAAATTCTCCTTTTATGCATTGTTTCAATTCAAGGGTTAATTGCCAAAATGGGGTTTGACCAAGGAAAACCCCTATTCCCTAACAATTTAACAACATTTTTCTTCTCCTTTGATGTGTGATTGCAAGTTTTAGGTTGAAGATCAATTGGAGAGAAAAAGTTGCAAAAGTTGTCAAAGTTGTCATCTTTCTTGCAAGATCACATAAATTTTTCTACATAATTTATTTCCAACTTTTGAGAGTTGGATACCTAGGATTTGGGAGTGTAGACATTGAAGAAAAAACCCATAAATTGATTTTCCAGATGCCTAGCAAGGACCCATTCGCCATTGGGTGAATGAGTTCTGTGTGAGGCCCAAAAAAGTACTTTTTGCAACAGGTACACAACATTTTACCATCTTAAAACCTACATTTTTACTGTTATATAAATTAGGGTTGTTTTCTGATATACATCTATGCATAATTGAATGAAATAACTAGTGAAAAGTGTGGTTCATCATCTTGTTGATTCATTTTGATAAACCCTCTTGGGTATGTGTAGGATCATGATGGCAAAAAAAAGCCCTTAAGTGGCAAAAAATTCAAAAAAATTAGAGTTAGGCAACTTGACGTAAAATTTTGAATAAGTTATCTATATTATTTCAAAAATATTTAAGAATAGAATTTGTAGCAAATTGAATGTAGTTTCTAAACTACTAGGTTTTTAAAGAATCTATTTGGTGAAAATTTAAAATTTCAATGCAGTAGTACTTAAATTTCAAGGAAAAAATAAAAAGTAGGTGCCTATCTAACCACCCTAACCACAATAAAATGATAATATTTTTTTATAAGATTTTAGATATAAGTAGAGGAATCATGTCTTGATGTGATGCATATTTTTTGTAAATTTTTTCCGCATAAACAATTAATTATGATTTTTTTATTACAACAATTTAAAAAAAATTAAAACTTGTATGTTTGACCACCTTAACTGGGTCAAAACTCCATGAAATTCATTTTTTTTAAAATCCTATAGTATGCAAAGCATAGAATGTGATGCATATTTCAGATTCAAAAAATGTGATATCGTTTGAAAGCTATATATGTTTTTCAATCAGCCTATCAATAAGGACTTTAGTCATAATTCAAATGGAAAATGAATAATAATTATTTATTAAATTCAAAGTAAAGCATAATTTATATTGGTGGAAAGCTGAGAATATCCTTTAAAAACCCTTTTCATTTCATCAATTTTGGGTAAAAAAAACGTCATCTGCCACATGGGCCATCATATCACTTACATATCACCACTTTTTGGCCCATCATGATCCTACACATACCTTCTTTTTCTTTATTTCAATCTCCATAGGTTATTTAAGGGAATGGTGGATGTTGTGGGCCTTTTCTTCTAAGTTTTGATAGGTCAAAATCAAGTGGAAGTATAGTCCCACATTGATCATTTTTAGCAAGAAATAGTCATTTTCCATATCGATAAGTAAATCCATGGACTCATTTCTTCAAAATTTTAGGAAAATTCTTGTAATCTTAGTGAATATAATGTTTGTGTAACGAGTTTCATATAAATTTTGTGTTTTGGAGAATGAGGTTTGGTATGTAACTTCTCCTTGGGTTGTAGGATTGAAAATTTCACTTATAATTTCAATGGTGTAGGTCTTTTACTCCATTTTTCATTTGCCTTGTGCCCCTGTGACATGCGATATACAAAGGTGATACCTTAGAGCTGGCTTTGTATTGTATTTTTCAAGGATGAGGCTAAGTGAAGATTATGAGAAATTGGATTTGTTTTTTATGTTTTAGAAGATGGTTTTGGGATTAAAAATTTAAAAATAAGTGATGATTTGGAATTAAGTGTTTATATTTAGGGAATAGATGTATGTATGGTTAAGATGTTTGGCTTGATGGTTTTGATTTGAATTGGAAGTTTTGGTCTTTTGGACAAAGTTTGAAAGGTGATTAAGGAATTTTTATAATTAAATGTATGATGTTTTTAAATTTTTTTGAAGGTGATTAAAGAATTTTTATAATTAAAAATTTGAAGTCTAAGAAAAAAATGATGATAAAGTGTCTATGGCCAACAAGAATAAAGTGACAAATTAAAATTTGAAAATTTTGGAACGAGGAAAATTTGGTTGGATGATGTTGGTGAAAATTCATGAGGCATTATTTAAGTCCATATCAAGAATGCATAGTTTTAGGGTTGATAATTGTTTATGTTATGTGAACAAATTGAGTAGATGGTCATGGGAATAATTAGGATGAGCTATGGTTGATGAAAATGTGGACTAGGTTCTGGTGTTTAAAAAAAAAATGGAAGTTGTTTTATTGTGAGGATAGCTTAGTGAGTGTCCTAGATATTTGTTAGGTCAACTAAGAAAAAAAAATCAATATGATTCAATGTGTCAAATTGAGGGGTTTGATTGATTAAATTTCATGCAATACCACAAGCATTGAAAAATAGGTTAGAAGTGCCAAAAAGTGAAAGATCTAAATGATAGGTCAGAAGCATTGAAAAGTGCAAGTGTTGAAGAAAGAGAAAAAGTACTAAAATAGAATAAATGCTAAAATAGAAGTTGAAAGTGTTAAAACAATGTAGGTGTTAAACCATGAGTCAAAAGTTCTTAACTATGAGGTTTGATTATTTTGATAGTTTGGCAAGAGTTTAAAGCACAAAAAAAGATATAATGGATGGATTTTGAGTTTTCAAAGTATAAGTTTTATTGGTATGTATTGGTATTATTTAAGAATACATGCCAAGCACTTGAGAAAAAATCTAAAATTATTCAAGTGGGAGTGACTCCTAGTGTGGGCCCATAGTATAATTAACTACTAAATTTTCATCTACTTATGAGGGATATCTAAGTTATACTATGTTGCAAAAAATCTCTTACCAAGGGTGGCCAAAGGATTTACCCAAGCCTAGCTCTATCTCAAAAAATGGAGGTGCTCATGAATAACTTCAAGGGGTGATTTGATTCACTTGCACCACACTAAGAGATGAGTGGAATTTATTATCTAGGATTTACAAGCTCTCTATTGGAGTCCTCAAAATACCAAAAGGGTAAGTGAGGCCCAATCTATGAACACTAGTGTATCTACAAGCATGGGTCGAGAGCATATGCTTAGACCAAACCTTCACCTTTTGTCCTAAATCACCAAGGGCCCCAAGGATTCACCAAACATGATATGACTAGATTGAGGTACAAATTTCATTTTCCCTCTTTTTATGCCCTATCATTATGTGTGGTTGAGGTCATCCCTTGGGGTGATGAAATCCCCAAGAAGACCTCCTAGTGGGAAAGACCTAATGTTAGGATTTTTTGTCATGGGAAAGCTCACACAAAGTGTAAGGAGAGAGCATACACACAACTAACACACCTTAGGATCTAATCTAAAAATAAATCAATTTTGAGAATTATGATCCCTAAGATCACATTAGGAGAAAAGGGAGACCATATATCTACACACACTCCAAAAATATGGAAAATAATTAAATTAACCTTCTAAGTACTTTTAGTGCCTAAACTTATGGAAAATAAGATATCTTAGACAAGTGAACCTGCAAATAAAATGTTATTAGTTTCACTTTTTGAGACTTTGATTGGAAAAAAGGAAACTACACCACTTATTTAGTTCATAGATAAAATATAGGGTTAGCCAAAAATCCAAAATAAAAATCATAAAATTAAAAATAGCAAAAGCACTAAATGATAGAACATTAATATGGGTGCTAAAAGATATAGCATAGGCACTAAACATTGTCCAAGCACTAAAATAACTCAATAAAATTAGAAAAGTAAAATTTATACCTGGCCAAATAGAAGAACTGCTCAACAAGTTGAGTGCTTAAGGATAGGTCTTAAGAACTAATATGCATGAAGATAAAAAAAAACATTAAATATTTTTTGTAAAATAGCTAAAAAACACACAAACAAAAAAGTTAAAATGGGATCTATATTATATGATTCCTTCTTGTTGATTTTGTTTGTTTACTATTTAGTTTTATTGTTACATAATACAAATGGTACACAAAAAAATTATTAGTGTTGAGTCTTTGATGGTGAAACAATTTGATTAAACAAAAGGATTTTTTTTGTATCTTTTAATCCATGAAAGATGTTGAGTAGGATGAGGTTTCCTAAAAGTGGTAAAGGGAGCTCATCAAAATGCAAATACATAATTTCATAGTTTGGAAATATTTTTCATCCATTAGATGAAGATAAAGCTACAACATCAAGTTTTGTACCATCTATTAATGAACAAGGTAATACCTTAGAGGAAGTTTGGAATGAGTTGGATGACAATGCCCTTGATGATGTTCCACACTCATAAGAATCCAAGGGTAGCAGGAATGATAAAATTAATAAATTAACCTCAATAAGAGATAACAAAAATGTAGATCCTACATAAAAGGGAAAAATAAAATCCAAATAAAAAATGGGGTGTGAGTGGGATATGACAAGGAAGTTTTAAATTGATTAAGTGTCAAAGTACCCATTCATTAAGTAGATGAATAATGTAAATAAAGATGACCCCCCCCCATAAAATGTAGGTGTAGGATTTGTAGTTGGAAATATGGTAGGACAAGATGTTGCAACTAAAAGTTGAGACCATATAAAATTTGTTGGTAAAGTTTATGAAAAATATATCATAGATAGAAAGAAAATATTCTAGTAATAAGATGGAAACAAAGGAAGAATGTCTTCATGTTAAAAATTCCTTGGAATATGGGGCACGCATGGAAATAAAGGTGAAGCCACTTGATACGTGTGGAGGTTTAATTGAAGCTCAACTTGAAAATATTATGGGTGAAGCACAATAGGCAAAAAAAATATAGTTGAGTGTTTCTTTTCATATTTTAAGTAGAGGATGTGCTATGACAGACTACCCAAAATATAATTGCTTATTATTTTTTATAGGAATTTGTAACTTTCCTAACACATTGGTCATTAAATAGTGCATGAGAAGGGGAAATTTTTCTTGTTGAGGTGGATAAATAAGATGCATCTAGGAAAAATAAGAGAGATATCTTTTAATGCATTATCTTCATATGAAGTTATAACATTACATAATAATTTTTGAGTATGAATGAATGTGTATTCAATAGAAAAATATTTCCACCAACCTCACCTACTCTATGTTCATAAAATGAAGGATAATACAACATCATATTATCTATTTGAATTATTTAAGAAATATTTCAATGAAATTGAAAGTACGAATGACTACACAATTGACAAAATGTTGGTATTCAAAATTTCTATTATAGTAGCACAATACTCTACCATTTCCCTTCTTCCCATCCTTATTTCATCAAGTAAAAAAATTCAAGTTGGAGAGAAAAGACTACAAATGTTAAGTCATTGAGGACATAAAATTCACAAACATCTTCACCAAGCACCTCAATTGTCAATATCTAGGCATGAGGTTTTAATTATTTTCTTTCATGTTGTAAAATATTTTACTTTTAACCCAAGTTGGAGAGGATAAGATACTACAAACATTAATTTTTTGAGGTCATAAACATCACAAGCATCTTGACTATCAATCTCTAGGTGTGAGCTTTTAGTTTATTTGCTTTCATGTTGTTACATAGTTTAGTTATAAAATATTGAATTAAAGTAGCAAGTAAAATAGATTAGGCTAGTTTCATCTTGCCTAGATATGTTGAATTCTATCATTATATCATTGATTAGTTGTAGTTAGATAGGATAAACTTGTTTTATTACACTATATTACTTTAGATTAGATTGTAGATTTTATTTTTAGTTTAGCATAATAATTTCCAATCCATTACATAAATCCCTTGTTAATATGAAATGAAAAAAAAAAAATTCCTTGATATAATAAGACAAGACAACAAACAATCAAGACCTTCCTAATAAGACAACACAATTAATAAATAAAAGAAATCATTCACAAATAAAAATAAAATATCTTTCTCACTACATTGCATTCGACTATATTTATTAGTTAATTATACCACATTTCCATTTGGGAAAATAAAAAAACATGGACTAGTTTATTTTTTCTCACCTTGAGATTATCCATTCATTTAATTCATTTTTATTCAAAATCTAGTAATCAAAGTCCTTGCCAACAATCCCAAGGAAATCAATAAAATGAAAGAATAAAATAATTAAAACTCTTGCTAACAAGACAAAATGATCAAGCAAGTGAACAAGCACCAAATAAGTCAAGAACATAACATAATTAACACACTAGGATTATACATATCCATTTTTTCTCTCTCCCATCTTCAAGCTCATGTGTCCTAGGTTTAGAGAGGATTGGGTAGATTGTATCCTAACCAAACTTAGAGCAACTCTTCCAAACTTGGAAGTAATTAATCATGTACAAGTTCAAGAGAAGAATCTCAATGTACAATAGATACAAGATAGAGTTAGATCATCTCCAAGAGTTGATTGAAGTAGAAAATTATTGGCTAAATATGTTTCTCATGAACACTCAACAAGAGCTAAACATAATCTATGCTAACAATGCACCCAATCACACAAGAATTATCATATCAAAACCTCTTTAAAGGATCACCCTCATGATCCAACCATAATACCATATGTCAACATGCAATCATTCACCATTAAGCACTCCTTCCTCGTAAAGTGAGTGATCAAACCAACACAAAAACTACCCCATACACAAACATGGTTGGCACTCATAGGAAACTCCTTCCTCACAAAGATAGTAGTCCTTTAGACACTCTCCCATTCCACTAGCTTTTGTCTGCATGAGCAATAGTGATCTATCCATATGTATGCCACATAAATGCAACATGTGTGTTATCCCATGTCCAACTCATATGTATATAAATTTTCCAAATGAATTAGCAAAAACCATGCTTCAAAAAGAAAATAACTAAGACCTTAAAAATCCTAGTTAAGATGAGTCATAATGTCCCATATTCTAGCATACTAGGAAACTATTAATTGGCCTAAATGTATTTACAAAATGCATGTGCCATGCAAGGCCACAAACATATATAAGAAGAATCAAAATGTAAAACAAGTCTATAATCAATCTCTAGGATTGAAAAACTGTTTATCTAATTTATCTTAATGCTAATTAAAATTTGAAGGGAAGAAAGATGCAAAAATTAATTAATGAAAAATAAATGATCTTTTTATAATCTCTACCAAATCTTGGCACCTCATGACATAATAGTTAACACTAATGATAGAAACATAACATAACAAATTAAAGAGAGAAAGATGCAAAAATTAACCAATGAAAAGTAAAAGATCTTTTAAAAATCTCTACCAAACCTTTGCAACTTATAACATAATAGTTAACACTAATTATAGAAACATAGCGTAGCTTGCATTGATGAATTCATTGATAACAAATAAGAATTAAAATTTTGAGAACAACATTTTTTTATATCAATGCTTTAACACACATAGAAGTTTCCTTAAATTCAAACACAAAAGAACTTAAAAGTTGATAAAAGAGTTTTAACTAAATATCAAATGAAGCCAGATCTACCATCTTTGAAAATCACATGCTATTTTCTTGTAACAGTAATGATGCTATAACCAGGCAAATATTCCATTACTTATTCACATTATTGTTCTTCTTAGTGTTTATTCCTGCGTGGCATTTCTTTAATAACCTTATGTATACAAGCCTTCAGAATCCGGATGATGTTGCCAGCTACCCTTTTCTTCTTTTTGTTTTCTTTCCTGGTCACTCCACCGCCATTGCTATTTAGATATCCTTCCTTCTCCTCCACTCTTTCTGGCGCAGATAATCCAATACTTTTTCTAAGATCACTTTTTTCAGTAAGGAATGAACCTGCATGAATTAAAAAGTAATTAAGAAACTAAGAGGCAAAAACACTTAGTTCTGTTTAAATATCATGGAGAAATTAAATCTTTGTATAACTACAGCTTCCATAATACATCATAGAAATAAATGAAAAAAACCTATGAATAAACCTAATCATTTTTTGCATATAGAATTTATAATTTTCTTAATGAACTATATGCACATAAAAAAAGTAGTTATACCTCCATTGGATACCAGAGAAATACCATCAGAACCTGTGTCTACAAAAGCTGAAAGACCGGTTCCACCTGTCTGCACTTCATATTCTTCCTGTTTACAGAAGGATTCAGGTATATATCCTTGATGGGAAGCTCTTGTTGATGAACCCAGACTTGAATTCTTGGCCAAACTCTTTGCAAGATCTGACCCTTGAGAGTTGAAGTTTGTTATGTCTATTACAGTAGAATTCAGCTCCTGCAATTTTAAAAACATAAGCAGTTTATAAGTACCAGTAGACTTCTATATTCCGTTATTTTAAATGAAAGGTTTATAATTAAATTGTGCGCAACAACTTTTATACAATATTTCAAATCACATTCCATAATCTATCATAAAAAAAAATTGAAAAAATTGTAACATAAATAATTTAATTGAAATAACAGACATACTGAATAGTTAAAACTAAAAACCAAGTAATTTCTAAATCCATTTTTGAAATGTTGGTTCTCACAGAGCCTTTTTTATCAAGCTATATCTGTAGACATTATTGCAGTGCAGTGGGTACACCTGGATTGGACAGGATTATGTCCCACATGCCTGGATCCCTTCTATCCTCATTTACCAATTTTAAAAACATAAAAAAAAAAAAGAGATCCTTTACATCTTCTCCTTTGAGTTGGCTTAGGCATTCAGCTATTTCTGTCTTTAAGTCCCAAGTCTGACCTTTGTTCACCAGAAAGGCTGCCTTGGAATTCTCAACTGTACCCAATTTTATGAGTATTTCTGTCATAGATTTATCATTTGCAATTATTGTTAAAGTCCAATCTTCTTCATCCTTTGCTACGCCATCTTCTTCAGACAGAAGACTTAGGCAATTTAAGGTATTCTTTAAGTCGTGAGCTTGGCCTTTGTTCACAAGAAAAGCTGCCTGGCAGTTGTGCACACCTTTCCTCAGTTTGATCACTAGCTGAGCCATGCCATTACAATCTGCTAAAACGGTTAAGGCTCCACAGGCACTGATATTGTCTTCCTTAACAGCCATATTTATGGACAGAATTTGTAAACTCCAACTTTTTGAAATGGGTTAAACTTAATTCACTGCCGTTCTAAAGAGTATCTATATCATGTAAGCTGCCTTGTAATTGTTGCTTATATTTATTTATATACAATATTTTAGGAGTCAGAGGTTATAGGTTTTACTGTCGGCTTATAAGAGTGTATCCAATATATCTCCTTATTTTAAGTTTGAGCGTGATAAACTGACATTGATGCACACACTAGTTCAAACAGATAAGCTGATGAGTTAATGTAAGCATGCATAGTTTATCTTCATTTCTCCAAGATGTAGTATGACTCTTTCTATAAGAAACATATTGTAAGGTTCATTGTCACTTTTACCTTTACATCTTAAAGTATTTAGAACTCAACAGTTTGATAAGGAAGGGATAAGCATATTTAGTTTTAGATGTGACAAGAGAATGTTTAATCATTTAATATTTTATTTTTGTTGATGAATTTAAGATTATGAAGTTTTGATTGGCTAAAAAATGATATATTCTATTTTGGTTTAGTTTCACAACTATAATTCTAATATGTACTTACAGCCCCAATCTTGCATCTATAATTCTGAATCTCCATCGTGGTCTTAAACTTTGCACATCAAATCTTAATAATCTTGTTTACTTCTAATATCTAACCATGGTGCTTAGAAGCAAATTTAGAACTTGTTGTGCTAGAAAATGGAAGTTGTCTAGCTTCCCACTTTAAACAAGTCAAGCATTTAGATTGACTTAACAATTTGAACAAGTCAAAAAGCATGTGCATGTCCTTATTATCTCAAGTGTTGATGCAATCTTTGTAGATGCTTTTAAGTGATCAAATGTTGAGTGTATGAAAATAGTTTTTGATAATCTAAAATGAATTTGGGGTTTTGTCCTTTTATACAACACTCTAGTGTAAAAATTTAAATAGTTCATGCTTGAGTCACCAAGCAAGGATTTGAATAAGTTAGAAAACATGTTGAGTTGAAATGCAAATGCTTGTGCATGTCCTTATGATTTCAAATGTTGATGGAATCTCGGATGATTAAATGACCAAATGATGATGTATAAAAATGTTAGTCAATGATCTAAAATGACATAGGGTTTTGTCCTTGTATGCAACACCCTAATGCCAACATTAAATAGTCCATACTTGATTCACCAAGTAGTGATTAATTGGAAGTCACTTGTGCCCAAATTTAAATTTAATTGATAGTTTGGAGATCAAAGAAATATGTGGGATCCTAAATTAGGTTTACGATTGTAGCTATGGTCTTGAACTAGGATAGGAAATAATAGATATTTTTGTTGGGTCTAAATGATTGGGGAACGAGGAATCAAATTCATATAAGTTATGGTTTAGATGTCAACTCTTGCACATAAACATGATATTTGAAAACTAAGTTGTTGCATTTGGGACAAAGAGTCTAAGTGAGTTCAAAATGAATAGAGAAATGTGCTAGAAATGCACTTTTCGCCCTTACATTTTATCCTCACTTTGACTTGCATGTGAACTACTAGATACAACAAATCATGCTTGCCAAAGTAAATAGTCAATCAATATGTGAAAGTGAACAAAAAGTACATATATAAATATATGGAAATGGACATAGATATACACATGCCCCTTGTAATGACACTCCATCTTCAAACCTATACAAATAAATTTTCTCATTAGTATTTGACACAAATGTGAAATAGGCATAAACAACTACTCAATAATATTGAAAAATAATGCATAAAATTAAAAAGAGAGGTGTAGGGAAAAAAAGGAGATATCATAACCAAAATAAAGTAATGTAAAGTTCCAAAGTATTTATCAAAAACTTAAGAGAATAATGCAAGGCTATGAATGAGTCATTGTAACCAAAATAGAGTGATATTGTATACCCCCTCAAATCGGTTGCATGTGAATGATGTAAGGAATTGAAGAAGATAAGAAAAAAGTAATATAGAATAAGATATGATCATGTAAGTTTAATAATCATATTAAATTTTCATGCATATTATCATGTGACAAACATGAGACAAAACAACAAGATACAAACATAAAAGAACATGTAAGAAGGGGAAATAATGTACTACTAATATTACTCCAATGTTACAAGATACATAACAAGTGAGAATATCCCATGTGCTAGATAAGAACACATAAGCATAGATAAATGTCATGTAAGATGTAAGAATATAAACACAAAATATGTCTCAAATAAGCATAAGATAAGTGTCATGCAAATTATAAGAAATAAATCATAAGTGTGTTGTTGGATGTTGTGGTTGTGTTGCTGATATGTGGTTGTCATTGATGTCAACACTATTAGCATGTATGTATTGTAGGTTGTATATGTCAAGGACCATTGAGAAAATTGTTAAAGAAAGAGTTGCAGGTTGACAGTGGAACGGTGAAGGTCATGAAGGTGTCTTACTCAGTACGTTGATGATCAGTTGTTGTGGACTAAAGGGTTTATTGCTGAGTATATATAGTTTATCCACCGAAAGTTTCAGAGTTCCGCGTGAAGATTTGATCGTATTATGAACAGTTGTGTTTTGACAAATTTTTTATGGCTTTAGTTAGTGTTCCTAATTTGATGTGATTCTAGTAATTTTAGTTGTTGCGGGTGATTCTCTAATGATTCATGATGCTTGTGGATGTTTCTAGATCATGCTCTATCCTTGTTGCACGTCTACATTGATTGATGTGCTCGTGATCGGTGATTTTTCTCGCGTGTTCAGGTTTTTATGTTCTTTGTCGACATGGTGGTTGTAACGTGTTGTGGATCCTTGGAGATTACAATTTGAATGTTTGGCACACTCGAGGTTATTATTTTAAGTCTTCATTATGTTGTGGCCGATGGTGTTTGATTTGCATTGAAAATTTACTGGTAAATTTGGCCCAACATTGTGTATATGTTTTATATTTTATTTTGGCTGACTAAGTTGTTGATGTAATTGCATGTTGCGGATATATAAGAGTGATTGTTTGTGTAAAGTTATACAGCGTAGAAGCACCAGAGAAAGAGAAAGTATGAATAGTGATCTAATCATTCTATTGTAGAGCAGAGTGGAAAGAATTTTGAGTGAAGTGTGAAGGAGTGTTTCTATGCTTAATTGAAACTGTAATCAAGCTTTTGTAGAAGCTATTTTCTCAGTTCATACCCTGCAGATCTAATCTGAATTGTTGTAAGACAGTGTGTCTTCTTTGGGCAGTGAGCCCTATTGTATTTG